>JAVSBS010009473.1:8949-19263 GCA_033124195.1 Coracias cyanogaster
CCTTGTACTGTATTTCATAGCTTATTGTAGTCGCTGTGGCAGACTGATGTTCTTGGCTCTGATCAATTTTTGGTTTTTAATCTGACATTTTTTTCCCTCTGATAAGGCTACCACTAGTTGAAGTGGGGTCTTGTCTAAGAATTGCAGGATTTTGGTTCTCGGTGCACACTTTTCCTTTGTGGTTATGAAAATTGTAAGTATAAATGTTACGCTTGCTTCCGAATTCACTGTGAAGTCTGTAGTGTAGTCCAGCAAGTAAAGCACTGGCCTGGATAAAAATCAGAGCTCATTTGTGACTCCTGCTAAAGTAAACCCATCAGTTATGGATGTGAATCAGATAAGAATATTTATCTGTATTACTGTAGCACAGAGGAATCCTAGCCGAGCCAAGACTCCGTTGTGCTAGGCTCTGTACAGCTTGACCCCCAAATAACACCTGATTATGAATAGGCTTTAGTTTTTTTATTAAACAGAAACCCACAAGAATCCTTCTGACTTCCTTATTCCAACTAGCTAGTTAGAACAAAGTATCTGGCAACCTAATCTGATGTGCAGAGTTAAATGTATTTAAAATAAAATATCTGTAAAGAACTCTAGCTGAGATGTAAACTATGTAGTCCACTTTGCACTAAAATTATTCACTTAAGGGTTTTTTAAACATTGTTAGTGTAGGCTTCTAAACTTAAATATCCATTGATCCCTGTGTGACAGCAACATGCATGAATGATCTTTTGTCTTACGTTTTTTGGGTGGGGGGAGGGCTTGAGGTAGGTAGAAGGGGAAACTATAGGCTAATGTTGTAAAATAGCTAAAATAATTTTAGCCATAAATGGGTGTTAAAAGTATTATGGAAATAAGATGAAACCCGAGTCTTACAGAGGGCTGAGAACAATAAGTTGCTGTACAGTTTGCACTAAGAAACAAAGTGAATGGCATGTCTAGCAATCAGGGAAACTTCTGCATCAAGCATCTGCAACTGAACATAATGTTAAAGGCAAGTATTGCCTAGCTGACCCTGAAGGTTGGGCTGAATATTGTTTGGGTGAATGATTTTAAGGTTTTCAAAATCTTGTACGTTTTTTTATAAATATATATATATAAAAATATATATATGACACAAATGTAGATACATTATGTATATAGTGAAGAGTTTAAAAACCGTTTCACTATTAAAATACAGTCTAAGGGTGGTTTTCATTTCAGTGATTTTGTTTTTGTTCATCTTTTGAAGTGTCATGCCTGTTTGGCTTCTCTACAGTGTATCTTCTAGCTCACTAGTTCAATTTCCACATGGCTACTCACACTACAGTGAATAACTAAAACTGTGATGCCACGTAATTTTTACAGTGAACATAGCAGGGACTATACTTGCTTTGAAAAAGAAAGGGCCTGTATATATATGTCATGGAATACTGTGGTACAAAACTGTGTTGAATTGAAGTGATACCATGCTCTATTTTTGTGTATCTTACTGTATGAGGTTGCTGTGATTGATACAGTAAAATATATGCTAATTTAAAATGCAGGTGTTTTGCATCTGATTTGTTTATGTTTTGAAGGAGTTTAAAAATAAAGAGGCCTTTAAGAAAAGGCTTAACTCTTTTCTTAAAGTTGAGTGCATGTAGCTGTCTGTTCACAACTGCGTTTTGCATGCAGAAATGAGTTGGTGTGCAAAGGTAATCTTGGGGGCAAAATGGGCAAGAGCGTGTGTATCATGAGCCTCAGCTTTATGGAATTGGATGTACTGCCTGCAGAATGCAGAGCTTTTCTAAAAACCTTTATTTTCAAGTCTTAGCAGCATGACTCAGTTTGTTCCATAAGAGCATGTAAGCCAATATGTCAGCAGTCTGCAGCAGACAGACTAACGTGGGGTGCAGAGCAGGTTTCGTGTGTGATGTGGAGCTAATCTACATTGATTTCCAGCCTTGACTCTCAATGTCATATGCACTTATTTCTAGCTAGCTTCCTGGTGTAAGCTGCATCTTGCAAAAGCTGTGTGGTAGTACTGGTGTACATTTTGGCACTTGAATTAGGCCTTCTGGCTCCTTTTTTATCCTGCTCACTCTGGAGCAGGATAATTTCTCAAGTTCCAAACTAGATTACTTTTTTTTTCATTTGTTCTTTGTTTTAAAGCATGTCAGGCAAATGCTTAAACGCCTGAAGTGCCATTTCTACAATTCCTCTGATCTTACAATCGTTTGAGGTTACTGGAAGTATCAGGGATGATTATAAAAATCAGGCTCAAGGTAACTAAAATATTTCTGCCGGAAATCGTATCTTACACTGCTGTGCTTCTTGTGCTGATGTATTTCTGGTGCATATAAAGCAAGGCTTTATGCTGTCTTACTGTCATTTCTGGTTACAGACCTCTATGTGTCTGCTTTCAACAGAACTTTAAAGGTTCAATACACTGTCAAGTAGATTGGATTTGACGGTTTGAACCAACAGCTCCTTAAATTTCTTTTTTCTGACAGATGACTGGATTACAGGAGTTTAGTACATGTTGCTAATTATGCCGTAGAATCTTTTTAGGGGAAAAGATTCACCTTTCCAGTATTTGTTTAGAAACAGGACCTAATCTGAGCATGGTGATAATTGGTATGTTGCCAGAATGACCCAGAGAAAAGCAGGAGGTGACTGCAAGTTAAGGTAACATGTTGATTTACCTGTTTTGGCTCTAATTGAGTTACTTCTCCGAAATCAGTGGCAGTTAATTAGGCCTTTTAGCATGGCCATTACTGTGGTATCTAAGTAGCCATGGAGCTGGGCTACAAGTGTTCCTGACTGTTACTTGTGAAGGGTGTTCCATGCGTCCTTCTGAAAACCATAGGATGTGGTTGTGTTTGTCTCAAGGTTGTAAGTATGTAATTGTCTTAGAGGTCTTGCGCAAAATTAAGTAAGGTTGGACATTGCAGTTACTTTTAATTACGTGGGGTTTTTTTCTACAGTTGGTCATATTCCCCTAGGAAATATTTTCTATAACTTGTCTTGCCAGTCTGAAAATGAGGGGCAGGGAATCGGTAATTAAGTAGCTTTCTGGTTTTATACTCCTACACCCCTGCTGTGAAACACAAGCTCTGAGGGCAGCCTTGTGCGTGGAGCCACCATGTGAAAATGAACAGAGTAGTGCATCAGGTCTCCTTACGCAGTGCCTAGAGGAAGGCAAAAGGTTAAAGTATGTGATATGACAACAGCTCTTTTAACTCTAAAATCCTACAGACATGCCACGTAATTGAAGCTCTTCCATCTGAAGAGAGGTGTAGGAGAGCCAGGGAGCAGCTGCTTTGTTTGACAGGCTTGCTGTACAGATTTCAGTGTGCTAATGTGTGGAAAGCAGGGCTGTTCCTTACAGCGCTGAAAGCTCTGCCTTGAAAATATCTTAGCATATTTTATACTGTGCAGTGGGTCCTTGGTTCAGACCAGAGTCTGTAGCCCTGTGACAAGGGAACCTGTGTAGCCCTAGAGTAGATGGTGTGCTGATGGGCAGCTGCCTGCAGCCAGACTGCACCACAGCAGGCTGTCCGTGCAGAGCTGTGGGGAGTATTGACCTGTAACCAGGAATTCACAGCACATAGTAGTGGCCAAAGTGGAGCAATCCTTATAATTCCTTGTTTTCCCCCTCCTGCACTGCTTTGCCACTTTCACAGCGTGAGAGTCTATGGGAGCTCTGGCATTGCTATGAGCTCTTGCTTTTTTGGGACAGATGCTTTGCTGCCCTGACCTCTGCAAAAGAAAGGATCTGATCTCCTTAGGAGTCCCTGAAAGTAGGCACTGCCTTGCTCAGGGACTGTGGGGTGCTGCCAGTTGGTTTCTGACACGTTGTAAGGCAGGGTTTCTCCAAGCTTTTTAAAATGCAGGCAAAATATTTCCCTGGTCTTGGCCATGCTGCCACAGGTGCCTTCCTGGAGAGCTGGGTCCGCTGTTCCATGACCCTGAGGAACAGCAGGTTCAGAGGCTATGAGTACTGCTGGTCTACCACAACAGTCAGCTGCCCCTGCTCCCAACTCATCCTCTCTCAGCTCTCAGGCAGCAGCATTTCTGCCTTTCCACTGCAATAGCAGAGGCAAAGGGAAAGGGGCTATGGGAACCTTCCTGATGCCCAGCAGCTTCTTATGCTGCCTGTGCTTAAAGCCAGGCATGGGCTCCATTGAACTTGGGAAGCCTTTGTGCACAAAGGAGGTGGGCAGGTGGAAATGTTCCAGATAAAAATGAAACAACCTGCTCTGATTTTTTTTTTTTTTTTAAATTCTTTTTTTTTTCACCTTAGCATCAAGAAGAAATTTCTCTTCTAGCATTCAGAATCTGTGAGACACTGAAGTCATATTGCAGGGAACTTCAGACGAGGTTAGAAATTGGTTTAATTGCTGATATTATTGGTGGGATGCTTTCCTAGCGCTGCAGATCCTGAGTATAAGTGGTGGTGGTCCTGGCGTTCTTCTTCAAGCAGTTCCTGCTTTGAGATGAGGATGTGAAGTACCTTCTGACTTGGGTAATACCATCCATTTGGTTTTCCTCTCTTATACTGGGTTTTTAGTTCTGCATTGTGCAGTTCACTGCATTGAAGACAATGTCAAAGCTCCGAGTAGCTTTAAGTAGTGCAGGATCAGACCTGCAGTGTGTGGCTGACAACTTGCATGTGGCAGCTGCTTCTTCTGTTGTGGGTGTGGGGCTGTCATGCTTCCTGCTTTAGAAATCATTCTCATGATAGTCATTCTGTTCTGAGATTTTTTTTTTTTCATCATCAACCTGCTTTAAAAAAAGAAAAAAGAAAAATCAACCCACAACTGCTCATCAACTCGTTAGTGAAGAACGTTGCTTTCCCCCAGAGTAAGTAAAATCTGTTTTGCAGCTTTGTGTGCAACATGCTTTAATTTAACTGTCTTACCTGAAGTTTTCACAGACCAGCTTTCTAAAGCATGGCCAGTACTGGTGAACTGTCTTCACTGGAGCAGTGATCTCTGCATGTCTCTCCGTCATTGCACATGTGTAAACTCTGCTCTGCACTTTACCTTCCAGTTAGGCAAGACTGAGCTTCTGTAGTGACCCAGTTGTGGATCCTTGCTAGTGGCATGTGTAGCCCCCAACTCCTAATAAATGAACTGTTAGTCAAAACAGATGCTGCCAACCAGCAAGTCTAAAAGGGAACAGCCTGTTTACATGTCTTAGTGCGCTTACGCTAACCAGTACATTCATGGTGAACCTTCCCACAAGGCAGCTCTGTGATGGAGAGGAGAGGCCTCTTCCTCTCCTGTGTGGTCTGCTGTGTGTGTCCCTCGCACCACCAGGAGTGGTGGGTGTGCGTGTGGTCCTACAGCGCAGCCGCAGAAGCTGGTATAAGCTCACTGAGTAATAACAAGAACCTGTGTGGTCCCTTAAAGGGTACAGAGGAACCCTGTTAGATATTCCCGTTAGCACAGAGACAGAGTTATATCCTGAAGAGCTGAGTCCTGGCATGAAAATTCCCTCTGTGTTCCTAGGTGGAGCATGGCTGGATGGGAATGCGGAATGCAACCCCTGGAAATAGCTGCATAACTGTTCCTTGGCAGTTTCTGACACTAGAAGCCAGGAGACACCTGACAGCGCTTTGCCAGCTTGGTTGGGATGTGTAGGTGAGGTTATTTGACTCTAAAGTGAAAGGGGTTTTGTTTGGCTAGGTTTTTTGAACGTATTCTCCATTACAGCCAAGCATACAGCCAAGCATGCAGTGGAGCCTGTAATTCCTTACGTGGAAAGGGTTGTGTTATTGACCCCAACGGGATGGTGGAGGGAACGGGCGGAGTGCCGCTGATGGCTCTCTCTGTGCCTGGCAGCACCAGTTCTTGGTGTGCCCAAGGAGGAGGGTGGCTGTACAGATTTACTGGCTGCAGCTTGCACGGGTTGACTTGGTGGCAGAAGCAGAAGGGGACAAGGATGCCATCTGCTACATCACCTGTTCAAAACCTCTTTCCTCAGGCAGAATTGCTGGGGTTAGCCATACACCTTTCTGTCTGGAGGGGTCAGCTCTGCACTGCTGTGAAACACTTCCCCAGAAACTCAGTTTCCCTGGGGAAGAGGTGGTGAAAGTGGATCATGTATCTGTCCTGGGATGTGCATTGTGGGGAGAATGCCACCTACCTCTTTTTTTGCTTTATACTGGGTTCCTGGCCCTAAAAGTGCAAACCTGTTCTGGCATTTTTTTGCACAGTATTATATGAGAAGATGTATTCTTATAGCTGTAACAAGCCTGTTTTATAAGCTGGCTTTGGGCCATCTCAGCAGAAATCAGTGGGCTGTGTGCATATGCTCTGCCTCTCCTTTTTAGGGGAAAGTGGGGAGAGGAGCCTTATTCCCCACACTCCGCCTCTCACTCCAGGAGAATTACTTCTCTCAGGGCCTCCTCTTAGCCACTCTTAGGGCAGGTCCTGTTACATCTTCTGCTATGATTAAATTCTCTTATTCTCCAGACCTTAATGACAGAAGTTTCTCTGAGAGGTATTCCTAGCGCCAGGAAGGGGAATGAGCATGTGTGTGCGTTTTCTACTCTGCTTTGCTGTGAAGTCATGTGAAATAGCTATAGATGGCACTCTGGTATTGGTTACTGCTTGTGCCTAGCTGGTTTCATGCTGAGAGAACAGAGCAGGGTGAGACTCTGTCTTGGAAGAGTAAGGTCAATCTGGCCAGCTTCTGAGAGAAGACGTGTGTGTAGTTTCTGCAGTGAACACACAGTGTGAGCAAGGCTATAGTCTGAAGCCTGGTGGCAGAACAGCATCATATTGTAGCAATACTGCCTCCTGCTATACGGATTTTTATAGACAGTGCTTCCCTGTAGATGACCTGGCATTTTGGGTCTTGTGTTGCTAAGGATTTAAGGAAACTTTGTACCTCTTTTAAGGGAATGTTTTATTCAGTATCTGCCCAGGTTTTCCATGCCCTGAGAACTGGTACTGGAGGCTGTGGTGCCCTCCGGTACCCAAGGGATGGGCTGCAGAGCCCGTGCTGCTCAGGTTTGTCTGTCCTGGTGCTGCTCCAGGACAGCACTGGGGAGGTGTGAGCTGAGCAGAGGATGCCATTAGGCTCTGTCTCCTGCTCCTGGGTCTCCAGTGGAGAGTTTCAGCCTAAGAGCACAAAACCTCTTAATATAAATCAATAACAGAAACAAGATTTAGAATGGGTGGTTACCTGAGGGTAGAAGGGGGTGCTTGCTCTGTGTGGCCCTTGTCCTGCCGGGGAGAGTCTTATGTCTTTGGAGTTTGTTCAAACTTGAATGGTGCTTTATGTGCACAGCCAATCTCAGGGATCCCTTTTTTTCCCCCCTTTTACTACTGCATTTCGATATTCAGGTAGAGAAGCGCTGATTGGTTTGAAATGCATTCTGTACTCCTCAGAGCACTGCCAGGCTCTGTGGAAAGCTGCCATGGCTGGGTTTGCAAAACTGCCCTTGCCTCAGGCTCTTGTAGTGACTTCTGCCTGTTTCAGTGATCAAAGTCTGATTCACTTTCCATTGTGACTTGTAAAGTCTTGGACTATTTAAGAGCATATAAAAAATTAAAAGAACCTCTTCTGGCAGCGTTGAAGCCTGTGGTGTTTGAATCTTTGATACGAAGATTTCTCCTGCTTGGAGAATAGTTCATTTTATGCTGTGAAATAGAGCATGATAACTGTGCTGCGGTATGTACTACAGCAAGTGTTATGTGCTGCTTAATAAAATGATGCTTCTGGCCAAGAACCGTTTCATAATGAAAGATGGAAGGTACAGTATTAGGTGCTAGTAACTCACACCTAAATCTTCTAGCACAAATTTGTTCCTAGCGTAGTTCTACTGCCTGCAGCTGGAGTAAAATTCTTCCTTCCCAGCTCGGCACTCACTGCTTAAAATACAGCCTGTTAAATGTTGCAGTGGTCTAGATACCTTTGGAACCTGGTGTCTGTGTCTCTGCAGGGAACTCAGTAAGCAGAAGCGGGATGTGTAGCCATCATTCTGCTTGGGTTTAGCTGGAATGGAAAGCTGAGGAAGAAAATGACCTGTTTTCTCTAAAGTCTTTTTTGAGATGTGTTAAAACACTGTAAGGTATATAAACATGATTTAGGGGAAGGAAGATGAAAAATCCTGGAAAGCAACATATAGCTGCAGAAAGGCAGACCCTACAGGACTGTGCCACCAAGAATTCTACCTGATAGGAATGATCAAAACCAAATGTACCCTACAAGCCTAGGGTACAATAATTGTATTTTGCTTCTTGGCTTTTCCTGAGTGTGTAGTCTCTGTAGGCAACTTCTGGTACTTTCCAGTGCTTGATTTTAAAATCCTCTTTTTTTTATCTCATTGTGCTTCCTACTTCAACAGGCTCAAAGCCTGTTGGCAAAATGACTTTTACCAAGCTCAAGTAGAATGTTCATGTCTAGGGAGTGAATGTGGATTTGACACTGATTTGATTCTGCTTTTTCTGCCTGCAGCTTATCACTCAAGCTCTCCAATGAAGGACTTTATTTCCTCAGTCAAATATTTTCCATATGACTAGATAATAGCTAGAGGCAGTGCTTTTCTGTCAGTGCTTGACATTGTGGATTTTCTGTTCAGAAATCATATGGCCATCTGAAAAGTAGTCTTAAAAACAGGCATTACATTTGTTCAGAGTGACAGGATGAAATGAAGTGATGGGGTATTTTTATTTTCTCAGCACTTAAAATTTGTGGGTTTTTTCCTCCAACAAATCCTGAAGTCACAGGGAGGTTCATTCATTGTCAGCAGACACCTTCCCTGTCAAACTGAAAGTCATGTCCCATTTTCTCCATTTATACTCTCAGGAATGTGGTGCTTGTGAAAAGCATCAGCTCAGCTGCTGAGGATATCCAGATTTCACCCACCTGCCCTATAGGCTGTAGCTGAAATGTTTTGTTTTCCCTGATGCGCTAACATTGTGATACCTGGCAGCTTTGTCCCAGAAGTAGCTTTGTGAAGGGGAGCCCGATTTCCAGCTCTGTTCAGTCGACAACTCTCCCAGCACCAGCAAACAAATAAGTTTTTAAGTGGGTTTGTGCTTAGAGAAAATTAGTCTGTTAGAAACCCAATTAAGACATTGAACTGGTTTATGCACCAGTCACCAAGGCACTGTCTTGTAATCATAACTGACACAGTTTTATATTGAAAACAAAGCCTGGTACCGTAATCTTTGTGCTGGTTTTATGCTAGTGGAGGACCACTGATGACAGCGTGGTTAAGCCCAATCTGTACAAAGGGGAGAGGAACGGATGGTACAGAATTAATGCTAGATAAAACCCCAGGTGTGAAAAGCTCATTAAAAACTATCAAGCCATGGAGTAAAGAAATGTAGAAAAGAAATTATACCAGTGCCAAAGAGTAGTATGAGTAGAAAGATAAGGGGAGAAAGCTATTGGCCTGACAGCTCTTCAGAGAGGAGGAGAAAATATTAGCTTAAAAATTGAGCCTGATAACAAAGTGGTATCTAATGACTCCACATGCAACAGAGACTTTTCCTTGAAATAGTAGTATTCTAATGCAGAAAAGCTAGGTAGTAGCAAAGGAAGTTGATAGATATCAAAGGGAATGTTAATTAGGAACAATTTGAAAGTCCAGCCAAAGATCTATTTAAATTAATGAATTTCTAATGGAAATTAATCTACCATGTGTTTTCCTAAAATACAAGAACTTGGTAAGTTATTGGTAAGACTCTAAGTCTGCATGTGTTCAAAGTAGACTTTGAACATTACAAAAGAATAAAGGAAAAATTAAAGGAATTCATTCCAGAGAGTGAAATGGCTGGTCTACACCATTGCCTTGTGTGGGGCTGGGTGGCTTCACCCATGCCAGGGAGCTCAGCATGCAGCTCTTGATCCAGCAGTTCTGCTCTTGGGGCAGGGAAACACACAGGAGGGGTTGATGCAAGTTCTCCTATCTTTGCATGATGTTTTGAGCAACAAAATATTGATTCTTTTGTAGGATATCTTTTGCTAAGATACAAGTTGGTGGCCAGTCACAAGCAGGGTTCCCCGGGGCTGGACAGGCTGGAGTGATGGGCTGAGGCCAATTGTATGAGGTTTAACAAAGCCAAGTGCCAGGTCCTGCACTTCGGTCACAACGACCCCTGGCAACGTGACAGGCTGGGGGAAGTGTGGCTGGAAAGCTGCATGGTGGACCTGGGGGTGCTGGTGGACAGCAGGCTGAACATGAGCCAACACTATGCCCAGGTGGCCAAGAAGGCCAATGGCATCCTGGCCAGTATCAGAAACGGTGTGACCGGCAGGAGTAGGGAGGTGATTGTGCCCCTGTACTCGGCACTCGTGAGACCGCACCTTGAGTACTGTGTCCAGTTTTGG
>JAVSBS010009473.1:19363-35767 GCA_033124195.1 Coracias cyanogaster
GCACTCGTGAGACCGCACCTTGAGTCCTGTGTCCAGTTTTGGTCCCCACAGTACAAGAAGGACATTGAGGTGCTGGAATGAGTGCAGAGAAGGGCAACAAAGTTGATGAGGGGTCTGGAGAATGTCATATGAGGAGTGCCTGAGGGAACTGGGATTGTTGGCTTAGAGAAGAGGAGGCTGAGAGGAGACCTCATTGCTCTCTACAACTACGTAAAAAGAGGCTGTAGTGAGGCTGGTGCTGGTCTCTTCTCCCAGGTAACTAACAATAGGACGAGAGGTAACGGCCTCAAGTTGTGCCAGGGGAGGTTTGATTGGATATCAGGAAGAAGTTCTTTACTGAAAGAGTGATTAGCCATTGGAACAGGCTGCCCAGGGAGGTGGAGTCAGCATCCCTCGAGGCGTTCAAAAAACGAGTAGATGTGGCACTTTGAGACATGGCCTAGGGGTTAGGGAGATGTTCGAAGAAGGTTGGACTAGATGATCCTAGAGGTCTTTTCCAACCTGAATGATTCTGTGATTCTAAGTTAGCACAAGCCATACGCTGTGGAGAATGGTACCTTGCAGTGTTTTTGTCACACTGGTAGCTAACTCTCAGTTCTTGCAGGAGGAGCAGGTGGGGCTGGGAAGAACACAACTATGTGGCTTTCAAAGAAGAGAGGAGATGATATCTGGGACATCTGTGTGTGTTATGGGACAGGGAAGGAAGGAGATTGAACAATAACCAGTTTTCTGGTTACATGTTTGCCTCTTTCTTTGATTTCACGTTTCAACCCTTTGTCAGCTCCCTTAGAGCTGTTTGATTTATGTCAGTTGAGAACATAGTCCATAATTCCTGAGGATGAAGCCTTATTCACCACTACAGAGGTTTTATTTCTTGTTAGGTCGTTTCGCACACGTGGAGCCTTTTACAAGACCACATCACACAGATCTCTGTGCCCTTCTATTTGCAGATGTTGGAAGGTGCTTCTTTTGTCACATAGCCATGTGGCATTTGCAAACTGAAGCTTGATATACGGCATCCTTGTGCAGCTGAGACCCATACTCCCTTGGTGACCTTTGGAAGAGATAAAAGTATTGAAAAAATCAACTTACGGAGTTTTTAGTGAAACAGAGAGCCTTGCAGAATAGTTGAGTAATGTGACCTAAGGAGATTTAAAAATACTACTTTTTTTTTCCTTTCCTGGACCAAACCCAAATTCTTGGCACCAATGCACCTTAGTGCCAGCAGGATTCTCTTCCTGTGTGTGTGTGCGTTGAAGGCCATGAGCCATGCGCTGGTCTGCCAGCACTGGGTGCACCAGTTCTACTTTGCAATGCAAATGCATGACATGGTGAATGTTAATGGATCTGTCTGCACACTTGTAGAGATTTTGAAGAAAATGGGGCCTAATGTGTTCGGTGTGTCATAGGAGCCTAAAAGTGTGCTGATCTTTTCAGTTTTGTTGGAAAAAGCAGGCATGTACGTGGCATAAAGGAGACACCAGAGTTGAAGGACAGAAGGAATGGCTGAGCTAGTAAGTACTCTTTGATCTCAGCACATCTGTTCCCTTTGAGATAACTTCACGGAACACATAGACCCTTTGGGCCGTCCCCACAGCTCAGCCCATATCATTGCTATGGAGTAGCCGTGAACTAGAAGGGTTTTCTCTGTACTGATGTTTAAAGGCGACTGTCAGGTATCCCCTGTTGTGACTGGGATAACTACAGTCTCTACAGGTTGTTCTTAGCTGGTCTGAGTGACACCTACTTATATTAGAGTTTTATGCCCTTTGCTTCCCAGACTTTCGTCTGATCCTAGGAAAGTAACCCCAAGGCACATGCTAACCCTTGACTCCCAGCATCAGATCCTGCTCCAGGACCGTCAGCTTGTCGCTCCACAGATGTTTGTCCTGTTCCCTTCTGCTTTGGTCTCTTCACTAAAGTTTGACTGCTGAGAAACTATGGCAAGGGGTGAGAGGAGCCCTTCATGGCAAGGGAAAGAGGGAGCACCACGGCTACTGCACTGGCTGTTTCCTCTTGGTGATGCTGGCATTGGGTGGGCTCCGGCTGCCAGAGCACTCCCAGAGATGTCTTGCAGTATCCTGTCCGAGGCTGTGGAGCTGAGCAGGGCTGATTTAGAGAGATCCTGGGAGAGGATCTTGAAAGTTAAGGGTTAAACTCTGGCCAGCTGGACTTTTAAGTAGCAGGCAGCATTCAAAGCACAGCGGACAAGTGGGATGTGAGAAGCCAGAATATGCAGGCACTGGGAATTGTGGGTGGCATTGAAAAGCCAAATACAAGAACAGAAACATGTATTTTAATATATATTTCCATTACAGTCACAAGGACAAATTGGGAGGGGGTGGGGGGGAGTGCGTCTCGAGAGCAACATATGTGTTATCTCATGCCTCCATCTAAGTATACAAGCATGGGATTAATGTCTATTTAACATAAAGCTGAAAGTTTGTTGTACAGATGGTAGGAAGTTGGGCAACAGCATGCGTAGCTTGTAGCATAGATCTGTCTTAAATGAATGCCATCACCTAGTGTTGTTTCTCACAAAATGTTACCCTTCAAATCCGTCCCTAACCCACTTGCAAAGATGCTGAGCTGTCTTTTCAGCACAACCATACTCAGGAAATTACAGGGCAGTGAGTCTGACCTCAGTTGGGCTAGGTAAGAATCTAGTGATGATAAAAATGAGATGAGAACACAAAGCAGTGGGGGAAATATGAGTTGATAAAAATCAGCCAGTGAGGCTAAATCTTGTCAAACAAATGTAGTGGGGTTTTTTACTCCCCCTTTAAGGTGGTGTGATGCAGTAAGCAGAGTCACACAGAGGAAGTGATGGACACAGATGTCTATAAGACACTTGACACAACGAGGCACAATAGCCTGATGGGCAGGATTAGGAGATACAAAATGTGCCTTGGAGATACCAAAGGAGAAAATGTGACTGGCATGCTGAAAAACTGATTGCATGCAGATTTCAGGGACATTCGTAGACAGGTAACAAGCAGAATCTCATACCACGCTGTGTGCAAAATAAATACTATTAATGCTCTTTGCCAGGTGGGGAAACGGGCCCAGTGTGATGACATGATTCACCAAAAGGGAGAGCAACAGATTACTTTCAGTAGTATGATGTACTCTGACTGTTTTGGTGCATCCCTGCTCTAGCCAAATAATTGTGGGGTACTGAGAGAGGGAGTGAGGCTTTGCAGAGAACCTCACTTTACATTCAGGCAGCTTTGCTTCAGAATTTTCTTCCATGCCTATTTATGGTGATTTTCTTCGTCTTTATAAATCTGACCAAGCCTTTCTTGAAAGAGAACGTATCTTTCAATCTGCTGTTTTTGAGGTCACAAGTTAGGAGCATGCTTTTAGGGAAATATCTCTGGCCTTGTTGATTATATTGTAGCTCTGTCTTTTCTAAACCTTAGGACACTATCTGCTTTATGAATGCAATTGAAATCAGCACTTTTATTCTCTGCTCTCTGTTTGCTCTCTAAATTTAAATGCTCTTGTGCTCTGAGTGGAAGCCAGGAGTGGTGGTATGCAACACTTTAGCTGCAGCTGCCTGGCTTGGAGACCTCTCAACTGGTCTCGGCAAATTTTCTGTCAAGTGCGGACTGTAAAGCTTCACTGAGATGCCCTGCTTATACGTGGTAGTGGAGCTGGGAAGTGACTTACAAAGTATCTGCTGCGTTTGGTCGCTTTGAGCCTCTCTGTTGGAGGCATAAAAGAGCCGCTTGAGCAGAATCCAAAGTCCTTTCCTCAGTTCCACACTTTTTACTTAGTGGATCAGTTCTGTGCTTTCCATTGTATCTAAAAGTAATGTAGTTCCTTGCTTTCAGGTGAAATAATCACCAAGTTGTTGTTTATGGGCTCTGTTTCTTCACAAATGATCCTCGTAACTCATCACTGTTTATTTTTATAGACTTTTCCTTTTAATATAACTTGATAATTCTATGAGATATTGGTCTATAACTTACTGGAGACTTTCAAAATCTTTTTGTTGATTTTTCCCTGGGTGAATTTTGCCTGGCAGCTCCTGATATTCCTTTAAAATTTCCTGTGGCAGACTTGACTTTGTGGTTTTGTATTCCTGGGCCAGTCATGGACTGCAGGCAAGTCATGTCGGTTTTACCCATCCTGTTGAGGGTTTTCACAAGGGGCTGAATACCAGCTCTGTCAGTGAAAGGGTTTATCTCAAATGTAAGGCAACATGAGCGAGCATTTGTGCTGACCTAACTCATCTCAGTTATGGGCACCAAAGCATCCTTATTGCCACAAAAAGTTTGTTGTTAGTGTTGCACGAACAAAGAAAGAAGTTTCAGTCACTTTCCTGAAGTTACAGAACAGTTCAGTAGCAGAGCTCGGAGCTGTTCCTGCAGAAATGTAGTGACGTCTGTAGCTTGCTGTGCGATGGGCAGGACACTACAAAGGCTGGAAGAAGGCAACTAGGAGAAATGCCTTTGGGAAAACAAGTTTCCAACACAGGCTGAGGAATGCTGGAAGAAGGGTTTATCCAGTAGTTCTGTGGAGGTGATAAATGTTGGCAGAAACCTGATGGAGTGAAGCCTCTAACTGTGAGAATTAGGGGGGAAATCAATGTCAAGACAATGGTTTCTGTGCTTATATAGCTTCAGAAATGAAGGCTCCAGCAGGCATTGGCTGGGAGTTTGGCTTTGGCTAGTGGGCAGTGTTGCCCAACATCTGATCTCTGTGGACTTATGTGCCTTGAAAAATAAATTGCTTTTTACTGTCCTTTGAGACAGGATGTTTTAAGGATGCAATTTGTCTAGAGACTGGAAGAGGCATCTAAGAGCAGGGACTTTCAGAGGTCTGAGCCTGCTGCCTTACAGTGGGTAGGTCATTAGCCTAGTGCCAGCCATGTTTTCTTGTTTGATCAGTACAGACATTTACTTGGGTTGCACCACAGGAAAAGCAAGTAGGTAAATGATTGTTTAGGATGGCTTGTTTAATCTCACATGGCCTTTTTTGCTTGTGGAAAGTGCTAACAAAGGAGCAAGTTCTCCTAAGGGTTACTGCTCCCTTCAGCTCCCACCTGAAGCTTCTCCATTAACTTAAACAGATTTGGTCTGCAGTTGTGCTGATATGTGTATGGAGAACATCAAACAAGGGCAGAAGTGAATCCCTAGCAAGGACGTCATGCAAGAGTCACCCTTTGGTTCTGATACTGTGCAGCGCTGTGCTCTATATGTGACTGGCAAAGTGGATAAGTGTGCCCATCTGCAGATCAAGACCTTTCTACCCCACCCGTGGCTGTTGGGTTACTGCCTCTTAGGCTTAAAATAGAGCTGTCTCTTAGGGAACCCCCCTTCCTCCAGCTGCTAGTGCTGGCCTGCATGGCGGAGATAGTATTCACATCTGGTATGGACCCGTTTGCTGCCTGCAGATATCCTTGGTATCGGACACAGCTGTTTGGGCAGTTCCCTGAGTCATTAATCCAGGCGAGTATTGAGATAGTTTCCTCCCAATTGTCTCTGTGCTCCCTTGTCCCATGAATACATCCATGGACTAATTTTCCATTCAGCTGAAGGACAAGGCTCCTTTCAGCTTCCTGGCAATGCAGGACACAGCAGCATTTGGCTTGTGCAGCAGAGCTGGCTGACTCGTATTCCTTGTGACCACCCTGTCCTGCGGTGAGACCCTTCACAGGGCTGTGCTATTTCTAGTCACTCTCCAGTTCACGTCTGTGTCCCTTTCACACAGGAGTTTGAATTTCCATCTCCTGCTGACACGCGGTAGTGGCCTGCCTGGGCTGTCTGCTCCTGCACATTTACTCTGCTTCCTTGTGATGTCTCCCCGAGCCTGCCGCTTCACAGGTGAGCGCCTGTGGGGCATAGCAGCTCTAATTCTCTCTATCCATGCATTACCCTGCTTCTCACCTGATTGGGAGATGATGGAAAGGGCTTGTGTCTGAAACACCATAAAGGGCATGGCCACCCCCAGAGTCTCCATCTTCCCTGACCAACACAAAGCAATTATTCAAGTGTCTCTCTCTTGTAAATAGTTTTGTTACTGTGTTTTTTGAGCACAATATCCTCAGAGCTGTTTTGACACTTGAGCCCTGGATCCCTGCTCCCTGTCATTTTATTTTTGCCTTTCCTGGCTTGATTATTGATGAGAGCAGTTTGCAGTATGTGCCGCTTTATTTGGCAAGAACAAACCAGGTGTGCAAGAGAGAGAAGTATTCCTGTCTTCTCTGCAGGAGATTGAGCAATGTGCTTCCAAATCTCTGCACACATGCACTGTCATTGATTCATGTTTCTGCAGACATCTCTGTCATTTGCATACAAACGACTGTGGTTCTTCCAGGCTTCACTATGCCTCAGGCTGCAGCTGGGCTTCACGTTCATGCTATGGAACATGTTCCCAATCTGTATCTGTCACTGCTACTTAATGAAAAAGCTAAACATCGCTTCTCTTGCAGGCACCTCTGATGGTTTAATTTTAATTTGCGTGTTGCTGAATGATTTTCTGTTTAGGATATGATAAAATAATTAAACATTCAGAACAGATCTCCAGCTAGTGGTGTCAACATATTTTGCAAATTTAAATCACACTTCACAACATCCCTGCAATCTGCTTTCTTCTGGGAGGGAAACTGAGGCACCCAGAGGTGACCAAGGGAACAGGGTCCTAATGCTGGAAGCAAATCTGCTGCTTCCAGCACAGGGCCACTAGGCATGGTCCAGTTAACATCTCTGTGTACCAGCCAGGGGCTGGTCTGTGTTTAAAAGGGCATCGATTGAAAGCTACGGAAAATCTAGTTGTAGTGATTTAAGGCAATCTCATCCATGACTGTCTGCTCTGTTCCTCTGCCAGACATGAATGTCGCTGCAGCAGAGGCTTGGGAGGCAGCACACTCCTGCATGTCAGCCCCTCCCGTCCAAGCCTCATGTTTCAGTGTAAACCTTCTTTGAGCTGAAACACCCGACTTGGCAAAGAAATGGTTCAAGTGTGATAGAATTTCTTCTTTCTTGCCTCTGTGCTGAGGGTCTTCTCATTTGAGAGGTTTCTGTAAGGCTTTGTTTCTAGATGTCATTGGAACAGAAGCGAAATGTTTCACTGGACATTTAGCTGTGCCACCTCTGCCGTGGTATGCGCAGGTGATGCATGTACAGTTACCTGCTCCTGACGTCAGTGTGTTAAAATGGTGTTAATGTTCAAACTGGAGAACTTTATGCTGAATATTGATATTGTCATGATATTTTAATGCGCGGCTCGATTGAGTTTATAACATTCTTGGATGTCTGTAAGTGTTATACTTACAGTTTTCTATTAGAAATGCCTGTTCCTTTTTAAAACTGAAACATGCGATGAGAAGAGTTGCGTGGGTTTAAGTCCAAGGTATAGGCTGTGCCTTTCATTTATTGTCAAGGTCGCTCATGTAAGCAGGGATAGCTATTTGTAAGCAACATTATCTGCCCCTAATGCAGGTTTCATGGGCGTTTTGCCTGAATGATTAACGGTGTGGATACTGCCCTCAGTACTGCCATTGCTACAGACCTTTGAAACGGCTGTAATTGGGTCTGTTTTCATAAAATGGAAGAGAAACACCATGGCTTAAGACTGAGGGTAGAAAATTGTGATTCAAGACTCAACTTGAGCCAAGGAGATAATTGAGAATTAATTTAATGCCATTACCAATTAGGAACAGGCCACTTACAAAATTCCTCAGACCCTGGAAGTCCATGGATTTCAGAATAGTCTCAGTCTTGTGACTGACTGCAGTGATGTAGAGTCTGTCTTGCCTCTTAGTCCATCAGTGCTTTTATCAATGATGGAAGTGCTCACAGAGCACACTAGATAACCTCATCTAATTTTGAAATAAAACGTTTGTACCACCAAAGCACTAAAATCCAATGAATTCACAAATGACCTTCCAGCTGTAGTGCTGTAGAAATCCTAAATGGAAATCTGAACTCCATCCACCCTTCACTTCTTAAAAACAAAATAGATAAATACATTGAGAGGCCTGAAAGTTTGCAAAAGTAGAAGATCTGTGCAATAAAACTGGCACTTGCTCCCTCATTAATGGATCAGTAGCAAGGAAAAGCCTAACAGCATTTTTATAGAGCTGAAGCAGCTTGTAGATGCATGTAGCACATCCACAGAGCTATCTGTTCAAAAGGCAGAAGCCAAAATCTCAGCCTTGGTCATTAAAGCAACCATCATAGACTGGAAAGGCCACTTGATTCATTCTCTGAGCAGCACAGCTCATAAAGGAGCCTGTCTGGCTACAGCTCGTTCTCAAACCTGTCACCAGTGCCAAATCAACCATCTTGCCATGGGACACGGGCTGGTCTGGCCACTGAACAGCAGCACAGATGCAAGGAGCCAGCTGGAGCCTCCTGAGCCTGGACAGAATTCCAGGCTGAGGTTGGAGAATTGCTATGACTTGCTCTCAGGGCAAGGTAAGGGCGAGGCCCTAGCAGCACTCGGTGGGGATGTCGCTCAGGTCTGGTTGAAGGATCATCCCTGTATGACAGTGACTCCATTTTGCCTTGCTTACATGGCATTTGATGGAGGAAGAGCAAGATATGAATAAGGGTATAAAAATCTGAGCTTTAGGGGCTAGGTTCATGCTGCCTTCTTAGGGACTC
Source organism: Coracias cyanogaster (assembly GCA_033124195.1). NCBI lineage: Eukaryota > Metazoa > Chordata > Aves > Coraciiformes > Coraciidae > Coracias > Coracias cyanogaster. The sequence goes on from JAVSBS010009473.1 coordinate 27,979, forward strand.
TGGTTTAGTTAGACCTCTCTGCGGTCATGGCAGGTGATCTAGACTTTTGAGTTATTGAGGAAATGAATGGGTAATTAAAAATTCTTTAGTTAGATTAGTACCAGATGTTTCACAAAGCACTGTTATAAACATCTGTCCAGTTGCCTTAGCAAAACCCAGTTTGATAATGCTGAGTCCTACTGGTCTTCAGTTTGAGAAAATACACTTGAAAGAGTTTCCATTTTTGGATCAAGTTTATGTAAATATTTATTAGAATAATAGGACTTTACAATAACTCCGGGAGCACTCTTCTACTTTATGAATACGCATAGTGTCTTTATACACAGCAGCAGCCTCTGAAGATGGATGACAGCTCTCAGTTTGATTGTCAATTATGTGTTTGTACTCTGTTTGACAGATAATTTTTTCATGGTGATTTACTCTTCCTCGTAATTAGATGTAGCAATTAGAATATTTTATAAATGATGCTGGAATTTTCTTCTAATGATGCTGTAGCTGGTACAGATACCTGTTTCATGAGAGAGTGAGCATGGGAATTAACTCTCCACTACACCAATCTATTTCTTTTACTTTTTTTCTTTCCCCCTTTTGAATCATTTTAGTCTCCTGGTATTGGGGAACTTCCACTGTTTTCCCAGGATATTCCCTATCCCCAGTTGATGTTTTTTGTCTTGTCTTTACCTAATTACTTCCTTATGGATCTGATCAGCTGGTTTGCTAGCTTTTGCTGGGCAGCAGCGTCCCTCTGCCTTTGTCTCAGAAAACAGATGTTCTGCCATGTCCCCTTGGTACCCCAAGGAGTGCTTTCTCATTTCACCATCGATGCAAGCTAATGGCCAGAGATGGAAGAAATGTACAGAGAACGGAGCACCTGGCAACACTGGCAGCACTGCCTGTGGCTGTGTATCTGCTTGTCCTTGGCCTCTTAAAACCAGTTTTCCCTGGTCTCTATCACAAAGCAGGTAGTGCAGTGAGGATAAGAGTTCCCAGCCGGAGATTGCTGCTGGGACAGTGTTCAGCATGGCTGTGTGTCTGTTCTCCACGTACAGGTGTTACACAGGTAAATTACCTGTAAACACACATCTCCATAAGGAATGTTTGGGTGCCAGAACGCCCACTTTGCATGGAAAAGGTTGGAGCGCTTGCACATGTGAATGAGGTGCACAATTACATATTTTAAAGGACTGTACGCACTGGCATGCTTATGAATTCTTGTGGTTGGTGTCTTCCAGCGCTGAGGCAGAACCACATGGAAGGAAGTCCAAACACAGCCAGACTAGTGGTGTTCAAAGTCTCATCTCCTTATCTCCAAGACTATCAGTGTTGTGCTGCCAGAATTTTAACGGGGTGCTCCCAGGAAAGGGTCCTGTATCTAGTGGCGAGCTGGTAGTTTCTAAAAGCAGAGGGGTATGAGTTTCAGGTTACTTCTAACCACCTGGCCTGCAGAAATGCTAAGCTGGGGCTGGTCGGGGACACAGCACTGCAAGACACCTCTGATGGGTGGCAGATGGGCTGCACTGTCCCTTCACCTGGTGCAAAAGATGTAAGAGATACCTGCAGCCTCACCAGGGCAGCTGGAAAGCAGTGTGCTGAGGAAGCAGCAGCTTGCCCTGAAAGGCTGAAAGCCTGAGCAAGCGGCAGCAAATATAATGTGTCATTGGTGCAACTCCCATAGATGTTTGTGTAGAGCTGGTTGAAAGCTTTAGGAGGTGAGCCATATTGTTCTTTGGCTATAACATGCCCTCTTGGGTTCCTCTGTATGGGAAGATGTAGCATGTGCAGATGTGTATGTGTGTGCATTTTCTTTCCCTACTACCTTCCCTTGGCTGAAGTAGAACCGAGATACCCATTTTGAAGAGCCACAGTAATTTGATTTTGTTTGTTTTCATTTTCAAATTCTTTGTAAGACAAAGAGCCCATAAGCTTAATTTCTAAGGTGGAATCTGGAACACTTGCTCCTAGGTCTGGAGGCCAGTGCTGTTAAAGGAGAGGTCCTGCCAGCTGCTGCAATGTCCTCTTGGCTCACCAGTGAGCACGGGAGTTCCTGTGTCCCTGTACTCACTGCTGTTCCCCTCAGTTTCCTGCCATTATGCTGCAAATTCTGCCTTCATATGCTAAAAACCATAAACGTTTACGTGAAAAGGCTTGTTTGATTTGATTAGCACAAACTTACAAAAGCATCTGGAGAAAATATCTTCCATCAGGGAAGCTGTTCTTGACAGAAGAATAGGATTAAATGGGCATTTAGGGAGTTAAACCCTGGCCTCTTTTGGAGGCATAGCTGGAACCAAGACCTTGATGTTGGTGGAGAAAGGGGAACAGGGCTCTCTGAGCTGCCTGCCTCATCATGAGCTGTAACCTCCTTGGCAGGTCTTCACCACTTAGGCTCTCCAGGCTGGCAGCCAGGAATAAGTCTGGGATAGGTGGTGATGTGTAAGTGGGACATACCTGTTCTGTTGTCTTTGTAATGCTGCTGCAAGTGCCCCGTGGTCATTTTCTGTCGATTGGGCTCTTGTTGCTTTGGGGAACGGGTAGCTTGAATATTCATTCTTTCTTTCTGGTTGTTTTTTAGGGGAGAGAAGGAGGAAGAAGGGAGAGCTTAAAAAATAATATTAGATGGTTTAGATAATACCAAAACCTCTAGGATTCACAGTGAAGAATTATGCTTCAGGTCAATTTTGATTTCTAGGAATCAACCTGTTGGTTAACTTCCAGTTCAAAAGTACTTGTTTAAAGACTTGCTCTGTACATTGACCATTGCCATAAAAAAGCAATGTTGAAAGAATGTGGTAGGTTTGGGTTTAAGCACTGCTTACTGCATGCTTAGAATTTAAGAAGAAAAGCTATTCCATGAACAACCAACCTTATGAAGTCTAGTTTCCTGCAGGTTTGGTTTTCTGTCTTGTCAACTCTGTAGCCCCTGGCTCCTCCATCTCTCTCTCAAAATCTCTTGCGGACAAGAAGGGAGGCAGCCAGCAGGGGCCTGTGGGTGCTGCTTGATAGCTGCGCCTCTATGGCATTTCTGCTGAGCTTCCTCACCTCAGCCAGCTCTTTTGAGTCTTTCCCCACTGCACAAACCAAGTGGGAACTAAATTATCTCAACGATTGCAATCCCTCTTCCAAATCTGGGTGAGAACGGCTGATGAATGAAGTGCTATTGGGGAGGAGCAGTGTTGCTGGGGAAAGACAGGCTGAGATATGGAGGTCTGTTTCCCAAGGAAACTATGCTAAAAAAAATAATGCAATTGTACAAACATAGCCACAAAGTTTAGTAACTCTTTGCAGTCCCTGCGTACAACGTGGTGTAGAGCAGAAAGTGCTGCTACTCCTATTGAGCTTGTGACTCTGCTGAGGACCCTGTGTCTCTTGGTATGTCACTGAACGTCGTGCCCTCAGGTCCACCCCAGGTGAAAGGCAGAAAGTGCGGCACGTTCACTGACGGATGTTGGGCTCTTTGAGTTAATTCTGGCCGTGTGGAGGGGATTGCACAACAGGGCCTCAAACTTGGCTCAAGCTTTTGTGTTTCTGGAACACAAACAACGACTAACTTTCAGTTTATAATAATCTCGGTATGTATCTATTTACATAGCTGTTTGGTCCATAAATGTTTCTCATGAAGGCTCTTTCCAAAGCACGTAGAGTACATAAGGCTATTGCTGTGCTATTGCTGTCTTTTTCTACAGCTTCGGGATTCCTTGCTGAAGCAAATTTAAGTACCTGAATCCAAGCTGGCCAGCAGTCCTGACACTGTTTGGAGCTCTAAAAATGAGCACTAGGATTTTTGATACTGATCCCATTTCTAACTGGCAACCAAGGGAAAGCTCGTGGTGAGGAGGGAATTAACGAAATGCATGGTTAAGTGATGGTTGTGACTCGTCTTTTGCCAAGCAGGGGCAGGTCAAATGGTTTGGGTGGAAAACAAAACCCAGCTCCGGTTGGCAACAGGCTCAGCACAGCGGTCCCCACCTCCTCATCTCCTCTGTCACTCTGAGCATGTCCTTGGAGCACCTCACGGCACAGCATGGGATGGTGCCAGGTGGCCTGCCAGATCTTCAGGGCGAGGTGAGCGAATTGCCAGCGTGCCTCCCCTGAGGGGGAAAGAGAAGAGGTGGGAAAAAGTGATCCTGGGGATGCTGAGGCTGCCGGGCGCTGCTTTAAGCTATGCTCTGCGTGCCTCAGTTTCTCTCGCTATGAAAATAGCGGCTCCGAGGCCAGCCGGTGGGTGCGCGGCTGGGGAGGAGGGTGCCTGGGGGGCAGCGGTGCCGGGGCCGAGCTGGCCGTGCCAGCCCTGCAGCGCGGGAGCTGCCCCGGCTGTGGGGACGGCGGCCCTCGGAACCCGCAGCCCGGGGGCGGCGCGGGGCCGGGCAGAGCCCGGTGCGGGCGGAGCGGGCGCGGCGGGAGCGGAGCTGTCCGCGGCGGCCGGTGCTGAGCCCCGGTAGCCGCCGCTGCGCTCCCGCCGGCGCGGAACCTGCACTCCTCCCCGGGCCGCTGCCGCGGGAACCCCGGCAAGTTCCTGGCGGCGGAAAGCGGAGCGAGCTGCACCGGGGAGGGCTCCCCCGGGAAAGGTAAGAGGGACACGGTGCCCCCGAGCGTCCCCGGCTCTGGGTGTGGGGAGGACGCGGTCCCCGGAGGGGTCCCCGGGTGCCGGAGGGCGGGAAGCCCGGTGCCGGGGCTGTGAGAGACGCGCTGCCCCGAGGGGTGATGGAGCACAGCGGGCTGGGCACGGGTGCAGCAGCAGTGCCAGCCCCGGGCACACCTCACTGAGAGCTGTAGGGTGCGTGGGGCTGCGCCCGCTCAAAGGGGCTTGCAGGAGCTCCGGGGGGAGCCGGAACACGGACTTGTTTGGTCTGTAACCGATGGGGATGGGCAGCCCTGGCAAAGGAAAACTGTGGTCTGCAAAGTAATTTGGGGTTGGGGACTGAGGGCTGCCTTTCCTCACGTCCTTCGGCTACTGAGCCGTCACTCAGCTATGTTCTGCTCTTCTCTGACTTTTTGAGGCTTGCTTTGTTTGCTAGGCAGACAGCAGTGTCTAAGCTTCCCCTGTGCTAGGAATTGCAGAAATCGATTCCTGTTATTTACTATTGAAAGCGACTGGAGGTCAGTTGAGTTTTCAGGCTCGTCAGGTTTCCTCCTTGTCTTCAAGAAAGGCTCTGGCTTTGTGGCAGGCTGGCTGAAGAAAAGCAACTGTCCAAGTCTGGGGAGGAAAAGGACAAAGCCAACAATCACTGAAAATAAAATGTGTGGTTTTTCAGGTAGACAGAGTGCGTGTAATCTGGCCAATCTGGCCATGACAGTGTCCTCCCAGGTGTGAGATGTGGACGTAGGGTGTAGGTTTAGGTTTGAATCTTCCTGTAAACACAAGAATAGGGTCTGGGATGCAGAATAAGAGAGTTTCCTGGTAATGTACCTGTGGCAGAAGCTGCTCGGAAAACTTTTATCTCATTTTCAAGTCTGATTAAATTGAGGGGAAAGGAGCTTTCACAGTCTGTCTCCTCTCAGAACAGAGTCTGAGCAATGGAGCTTAAATCAAATTCAACAGCAGCTCTGTGTGCCTGAAGACTACGTGGCCAAGCAGTTTGATTTTTAAAGGGCTGCGTTATGCTGGCTGGGTAGCCCCTGATGAGACATTCTTGTCTGAAGTCCCTCCCAGAGGAGTTAGAGATTTAGTCTTGATGGAGCATAGTCATGTTTTTGAAATGTTTTTGAGTTGGAAGAAAACTCTAGCAGCTGTTTCTGTCAGAAATGAGCAGGAATGTGTTTAGTACCTGCACTAATGCTTCTGCAGCCTCTCGTCTAAACATGACAGCAGAGAGAGAGCCTTGTGCAAGCTTCCCCCTCTGTCGCACTCTCACTTGGGGGAGCAGCTCCCAGAGAGGGAGGCCTCTGGGCAGGTTTACAGCAGGCAAGCAGAACCAGAACGGATTTGTGAGTTGGTGATCAAGCAAGTTATTCACTGTCTTGTTTCCACAAGGGTAAAGATCATGTAAGCACCTCCTGGGGCCAGGTGTGAAGAGATTCCAGCATCCCCCTTACAGAAGACCTCCAACAAGTGCACCATCTTCTCATTCATCTCTGGGGGGAAAGGTTTTACAAGCTCCCAGCAAAAGCAACAGGAAAAAGTCTGAGTTTTTTGCAGTGATTTTTGTGCTGATCTTAGCTTCACTTGCCTGTACGCTGCACAGAGCTACGGTAAGTTCACAAGATCTAGTTTATGATTTATTTCCAGCTCTCCATGTTTCTGTAAAACTGATTTATTGCTGTGTGTCAATGACATCAGCATATCTATCAGTGCAAGAGACGTATTTTCATCATTTCCTGCATTACAGTGAGAGATGTGTGCTTTACAAATAGCTCAAGTACAACTGTAAAAAGGCCTATCCCAAGTAATATGTCAGAAATAGAAGTTCCTCTCCCTTGGATTATTGTTACTTTTTGACAGCTTGATTTCACAGGACACTTGTAGCTCCCCCGATGGATTGCAGGATGGAGACCTGCCAGGGAACTGAAGGAAATAAAGTCCTGCAAGCATTGCCAGTTCTCTCCTTCGTTTGCTGCGTGTGTGCATGCACGCTGAGGAGCAGGAACAATTCCTTCCAGACTGTTTATGCTGGGCCTTGCCCTGTGTCGTCACCAGCACAGCTGTGGGACCACAGTCCCTCCTTTTTCCCATGCTCCGTGTTCTTAGTACACGTATGCTTTGCTAAAGCATCTAAGAGAGGTGAGATGTATGTGCTGTGTTCAGCATGTCTGCTTCCAGGGGATCTTGAGGAAGAATGAAATATGGCTTAGAGGAGAGCTATGCATTATGAGAATTTCAGGAATTACTTCCTCAGCCCTAAATGAAGGTTGTTTCCAATTAGGTTAATGAAGGATGTCATTCTCATGGCCAGAGTTGCTCAGTGTGGTACAGGGAGGTATAAATCACCTGTACATGGATGCTCTTTACCCTCCAAAGAGCAGAGGAGAGTAAGGGAAATTGGTTGCACTGGGTTGTGAAGCACTTAGCATCTGTGGAGGAGATGAACCCAACAGTTCCCTTACACCACTGGTGCGATGTCCTGCCCGCCCATAGTACAAGGGGGCTGCCAGTCCCCAGCACCTCCACAGACTTCTCTCCTGCTGGATTTGCTTTCCTCTGCACCAGCTTTGTTCCCAGGGTGAGCAATTCCCAGTCCCATTCCCAGGTGTCTTTCTGCAGCCTGGGGTGTCCCTCCAGCACTCTGACCCCTCGGCTGGCTCTCACCAAGCTGGCACCATGGCAGGATTCTCATCATGAGAAACTGCACCTCCCTTCCTTGTAATCTATTGCATACAGGAATGGTCAGAGCAACAAGCAGTGCTGGAGGCCCTTGTATGGACAAGTGCTCTAACTCAGTGTCCCAGACAGAGCTATACCTGTGCACGCGTTTATCCCAAAGGCATCGGCTCATATCTTACTGCACGCATCCAAAATGTGCCTGTGGGAGTTCTGCCCTTTTTTTTTATCTGTTGGGTTAAGGGGAAAATGTCACTTCCTCAAGGCATTCTGAAGAGAAACTTAGAAGCTGATAATTATGTAGCAAAACCTCCTCCCTCCCTTTCCACATCCACAGTGTCATGCTGTGGGTCTAATAACTTGGTGCTTTCTAATAAATTTAACCTCAGCATCAATTAAAATGCTTTGGCACACAAAGAAAACAAAATGCAGGCAGCCAAGATCACACCACTGAACTCCAGACTGCATGACGGAATGACTTTGTCTCAAAAAAAAAAAAAAAAAGTAACAGATTAATACCCTGATTAATACATG
>JAVSBS010009474.1:43429-59119 GCA_033124195.1 Coracias cyanogaster
GAAGACTTCTGAGGGGATGTTGCTGAGTTCAGTGTTGGCCTGTGTGATCAGGCATCTGATGGCAGCATAAAATGATGGTTGAACCACACAAAAGTATGTTAACCAGAAAAGGAGGGTCAAAGAAAACATACTCCCACCTAGATGAACACAACTGTCAAACTAGTAATGACAGGTGAGTAGAAGGCTGAAGTACCAAACAACTTTTTTTGCTTCAGTCTTCCCTGGCCACTTCTTTCCTCACGCTTCCTGAGCTGATGGGCCACAGTTCAGGGACCAGAGGGGCAAATTCCCTTGCTCTATACAAGCAAATCAGGCTTGTGACCACCTGGCGAACCTGAACCTAAGTCCATGGGACCTGAGAAGATGTATCCCAGAACCCTGAAGGAATTGGCTGCTGTATTTGCCCAGCCACTCTCCATGATATTTGAAAAGTCCTGACAGTGAGGTGAAGTCTCTGGTGACTGGAAAAAAGGGAAATGTTACACTCATTTTTAAAAAGGATAGAAAAGAGGACCCTGGGAACTACTGACCTGTCAGCCTCACCTCTGTTCTTGGCAAGATCATGGAACAAGTTGTCCTAGAAGCTATGCTAAGGCACACGGAGGCCAGGTAGATGGTTTGAGACAACCAGGATGACTTCACCAAGGTCAAGTCCTGCCTGATCAACCTAGTGGCCTTCTATGATGAAGTGACTACATCAGTGGACAAGGGAAGAGCTATAGATGTCATCTATCTGGACTTCTGTCTTTCTTTTTAAGTTGGAGAGGTACAGATTTGATGGGTGACTGTTTAGTGGACAATGAATTGGCTGGCTGGTAACATCCAGAGGGCAGTGGTCAACAGCTCAATGTCCTGAGGGAGATGTGTGACAAGTGGTGTCCCTCAGGGGTCCATACTGGGACCAGTGCTGTTTAATATCTTTGTCAATGATATAGACAGTGGGATCAAGTGCACCCTCAACAAGTTTGCAGATGGCACCAAACTGAGTGGTGCAGTTGACACTGCAGAGGGATGGGATGCCATCCAGTGGGACCTAGACAAGCTTGAGAAGTGGACCTGTGTGAACCTTATGAGGTCAAGTGCAATGTCCTCCATCTGAGTTGGGGCAATCCTTGGTATCAATACAGGCTGGGGATTATGTGATTGAGAGCAGTCTTGCAGAGAAGGACTTGGAGATACTGATGGATGAAAAGCTAGACATGAGCCAGAAGTGTGCACTTGCATCTCAGAAGGCCAATCACATCCTGGGCTACATCAAAAGAAGTGTGGCCAGTAGGTTGAGGGAAGTGATTCTGCCCTTTTACCCCACTCTGTTAAGACCCCACCTGGGATACTGTGTCCAGCTCTGGAGTCCTCAGCACAAGAATGACATAAACTTGTTGGAGCAGATCCACAGAACGGCCACAAAAATTGATCAGGGAGCTGGAACACCTCTCTTATGAAGAAAAGCTAAGACAGTTGGGGTTGTTCAGCCTAGAGAAGACACGGCTCCAGAAAGACCTTATTGTGGCTTTTCAATACTGAAAGAGAGCTTACAAGAAAGATGGGGACAATCTTTTAGCAGGACTGGTTACAACAGGACAAGGCATAATAGTTTTAAAATAAAAGAAGGAAGATTTAGACTAGATACAAGGAAGAAAATTTTATGATGAGGGTGGTGAAACACTGGCACAGGTTTCCCAGAGAGGTGGTAGATGGCCCACCCCTGGAAACATTCAAGGTCAGGTTGGACAGGTGTCTGAGCAACCTTTTCTAGTTGAAGATGTCCCTACTCATTGCAGGGGGGTTGAACTATATGAGCTTTAAAGGTCCCTTCCAACCCAAACCATTTTATAATTCTATATTTGACTTTCCAGGAGGGTAAGTAAATACATTATATTTAGAAATACTTAGGGGTACCAAGGGAAAACATACGGTAACTTTATCCTATGGTTTGTATATGTAATGACAAAAATCTAACAAAATAAGGTTACACTGAAATATGGGGCCAATTCTATGCTGATCTGTACAGACACGAAAATGAATACTTGTCATGTAATCAAATGGAACAAATAATGTAGAAGAAAAGTTCCAATTCACTGATTGTACTTGTGTTAATGTTAGATTATAGCTGTCTGTCAACTCTAAGTACTGGATACTTACTTTTCTTAACTGCCTCGATTTGTATTTAAAGCTTGTTTTTTGGTAATCATTCTTGCCACAGGAATTCACTTGCTCATATATCCTCAAAGTGAACACACAGTCGGTGATAATGCAGTGAATCTGATCTTTTTAGAAGTTCAGATAAATGCCCATCTGTTTTTTTTAATGACTCACCTTAATTAATCTTTTAGTGACAGCATAAACAAATCTGCTCTTTCCATTCTTGTGTCTCTAGCAATGATGAGAAATATAGGATGTAGGAACTGGAATTATCTTGATTCAATAGCCTTCCATAACATCTCAGCTGGTTTAATCATGTTAGTTGTATTTATATCCCTTGAATTATAGAAATAAAACATTTTACTTTTGTTACAGGTATTCCTAGCTTTTTCAGGGTTAGTTTGCCACTGAAATGGTAGCAAGTCTTTCACTTTTGGGTGGTGGATAAAATGATATACTGAAAAGAAAAACTGTTGGCATACGGTGTAAACTGGTGTGAACTGGCAATTTAGCAACAGATTTGGGCAACAGGTATTGCTCTTCAGCCACATTCCTGTCATTGTCTGAAGCAGATGGCTTCAATTTTATACTCAGTTTTTCAGTGTGTAAAACAGAGATGATATATTTGTTCATCAAAACAAACAAAATAAAAATTCTGTGGCTGGTCAGTGATATAGGCTTGGAAAAAAATATTTTATTTTTTTAAAATACATCTGTATTATGCAATTGAATATGAAAGTTAGAACTGCCTGAAGAATGAAGATAGATTTCTTCTATAAAATATCTTTTTCTCCATATAGAAAAATGTAGCAAGAAACACTTAATTCTTCTTAATCAAACCTTTGATTGTTAATGGTTTAGTTTAGGAAATAGATTCATTTAATACTTAATAGTTATCAGTAAGTGTTGTGATGCTGTACTTGCCCCATCTGGGTGCTGTGCCTTTTACTTATAGGGAAAAATGCCTGCCCGCCCCCCTCCCCCCACCCCGCCCCAGTTTTTTCTTCTTCATGTATTTCTCCTGAGTAGCTGAAATTTCCGGTTTTGCCTTTTTTTCCCTTGCGCTTCCCTATCTCCACCTGTCTAATAAAGAAATAATAGAATAAGAGAGCAAAATAGGAGCATATTTTGTCTTCTGAGTAGTTTGAATCTGAAAAGGTGATTAGGTGTCACGCAGCCTGACGGAGTCAGCTTGACTCTGCGTGGTTGGGAAGCTCTGCAGGGCCAGCACTGAGGTGGGTAATGTAGAACCCTATGAATCCAGAGGTTCAGGACAGGAATGGTAAAGGAACTGCCAATATCTGGATTGTAAAAACCCTTGAAAAAAAGACAAAGGAGCAGAAGTCCCAGATGGATCTTGAAGGTCTCATTTAAGCTATGTTGTCCTCATAGTATGACAATCCCAAACATTCAGGAAATAGAGAGCCCTACCTTTCTGTCTCTAGCAGGAGAGAAATTCCCTTCCCTTGAAGTAAAATCTTGACAAAGAACTGCAAAATAAATGCTAGATGGAATGACTTCTTCTTGAGAATTTAATACATATTACTTAAGACTTGGCAACAGCGTAGCTATAGACATTTGCTCCTCTGTTAGGGTAACTCTCACATCCTGTTGAGAAAGTTTACTTCATTCACACCTGGTCTTGTATGCTATTAAACCATCACAGCAGCTGCTGAATTATTTATCTTTTTGCAGCGGACAAAACTAGTATTCCACCTAACACTCTCCTTGTCCAAAAGGAAAAAAGCAGTTTGAGGGAGAGAATGCATTACAAAATCTGCAGTACCAAAGCTTACATCATTTAAGAATTTAGGGTTTACATAGAGAGCAGTGGCATGCAACAGCAGGCACGTCCCTAAGTGATTTTTCTGCAATCAGAATTTCATTCATTACCCAATTTTTATGCAAGTCCCCTGGCATTTGAAATGTGTTACAAGGTAGGCCTCCCAAGGGCTTTTCCCCTCCCATAATAACTGATTTGCAATGTCCAAAGACAGATCTAAATATCTTTGGTTCAAACTACTTAAAGCCTGCAAAGCAGGGTTCTCTGTCATCTTCATCACATCTTGCAGCTACAGAACAGATAACAGATTAATATCTGGTATATTTCATCAGTGTCTCCAGCTAAGGAATCTTGCGTTATTTTATCTGGGGGCACCAACAGAAAAAGAGTGGGGTGTGAATGGAAACGCATTTGCACTCTACAAGAGGATGAGGATGTGGATGGCAAAGAGGGGGAAAGGAGAAATAAGAGAATTTATCTCTTGGTATTACAGGAAAAGCAACAGAGCTAGTCCTGGCAAAGTTCTCTGCTCTGATTATGTATACACTTTTATTCAATCACTGTATCGCTCTGTGTCTGACACTTGGTCAATAGTGCAATCTACCACAGATCAGAATAAAACAGCCATCCTAGAACACCTTGGAATTTCATTAGTTTCCTTTCAATGTTGTCTTTACAACTAGGTGTTTACTTAGAAACACAAACTTACGGCATCGTTCTGTGCTTTTAAGCAGGAAAAAGTCAGAGACTCTAAATGACAATGTAAACCTTTTTTTCATCAGAAAAACAGCTCTTAAATTATTTCCCTTTTGTAAAAATAATAAATAAATAAATTAACCTATTAGTATAATCAAAGTCACAGATGGATTCCTTATATCAGAATTTTACATGCTCTTCCCAGGGTTCAGAAATTTTTGGGTTTATATTTTGCTTATCACCTAAATGACCTAATAATCTAAATCAATTTTCAAAAGTTTTTTTTTTAACAAAATAAGTGTATTTATTTGTAGTTTTTACTCTGTGATACCTGTAAATCTGTCAATTAACAGAAATTCCTTCCATGAGTTGCTATGACAAGCTAGATATAATTTTGTGAGTTCTTTCTTACAGTATCTATTCTGTAATTTTGAGGTAAATGGAAACAAAACAGGAGACAGATCACTGCTTAGGCTTGTGTAAACTAGACACTCACTGAAGCTCATAACTGATAGTAACATAAGCACCTTTAAAAGTGGCTCCTTGGCTTTAAGGGAACAGCTGACACTGCATTTTTACCTGTGTAGAAAATTTGGTAGTAAATTTACAGTCTTTTATTCTATTGTCACTTTATATAGAGCTGTGGTTAAAAAGACAATGGTTGTTTTACACGATGATGATGGTTGTGAAAAAGCGCTGTATATTCCCAAGATAACAACCAGAATGTGCAATTAACTGCTTTTTAACAGGTTTAATTTTTTTTTCTTTTTTTCTTTTTATTTTTTATTTTTCTCCCATCTCTTCAACGGAGCTGGCTGCTGTATTTCAGAATAATTTATTTTTGTGGGTGGGTTTTTTTTTGGTATTGTTACCTCCTTTTCCTGGCACCCTTTTAGCTCTGCCTCTGATCTTCATTGCTTCATGCTCACTGCAGGATGCACCATGAGTCCCTATTGACAGCCACCAACTAGTAACTTTTTTGAAGATAAGGTGAAACCTATATGGTCTTGCTAGGGGCTGATCCAGGGCAAGTGAGTGGCCCTGCTTTGAAAGGTTGTCTGAAAGGGCATGTTTGTCACCAACTCTAAGATTGAATCCAGAGTAAACCTGATTTCTCTCTAAGGAAAGGCTAAGGCAATCCTGCCAAGCCCTCTCTAGTCCATGGCATTAATGTCATCTATAAGCATCTTTCTTAAAGTGGCTCTGTCTACTGAATCACTCCTCTATCTCACTACTCCCTAGGACAAAAGCAAGGAGTATCTTTAACTCAACCTATTTTCTAGGCTGAGTGATGGAATTTCACTAAAAAAATCACACAAAAGGATCATCCAAAAATCCCCCTGAGATAATAATCTCCTTCTGCTATGACCCTCAAGAACTTTTGTGATATGAAAGTATGCATTGTGTAACCTTTTCAGTTCATATCCTTCATTCTTTCTTCCATAGCATAATTTCATCTTTAATTTTTGAAGCATTGCTTCTCTCCTACATTTTCAGTTTTATTTGTTTCCTATTCAAAAGCCCTTATTCCATGTTACACTTTTTCACTATTGTCCCAGAATTCCTACTCAGCCTCTGATGTTTTCACAGCCTGCCATTTTCTTAGCTTCTTTCTTTGTCATGGTTTTACCTTTCATTTTCCTACTGTATTCATCATGGTTCAGAGGAGCTTTTATCCATCCAGTTTTTGGCTGTAGAATAGGTGTCTTATGAAATCTTTTCTTGCTTCTTCCTCATTGACACCTTTAAACTATTTAGTTTTTCTAGTTTCCTTCTGCATATATCTTTCCTCTGTAGCCTCCTTCTCTGAGTTCTTCTTTCAATATGTATATGCATTTTCCGGATCTGCCTTCAACATTTTGCACGTTTCTTTGCATTGCTTTCCTTCTGCAGCTCATTTCTCTCTAATAACTTGAAGCTGCATATTAAAGTGCTGTTTAAGAAAAAGACTACTAAAAGCATGAGTGATGGTATGGACATCTTAGTGGCTAACCTTCAAGTGCGATTGAGATGTATCACACTGGGGAAGCTGTAGCATTCTTCTACATTGATAAATGAAGAAGAAAGTCCAGGCATCAAAATGAAAAGAAGTAGGGAGGAAGGGCAGTGACCTTTAAAATCCATTGTGGCTAGGTCAAGTCAATTCTTTTTGTGTATTTGTTTGTTTGTTTTGGAGCATGGTCTTTTACCACTGTCTCGTCAACATACATTGAAATTAAAATGCAAATTATAAGCAGGCATCCAATTAATACCAAGATCAGACTAGCCTCAGTTCTTAGGTGAGTTCTTCTTGCACAAGTGTGCTGGAAGGGGCCTTATGCAATGTTAGGTAGTTGATCTTTAATATAGTTATGTTGTGCCCGTCACCTCTAGTGCACTCCTCAGTTTACTCCTTATGTGCAACAACAGTACATCTTTTGTCCTTGCCAGCAGATGCAGCTGTCAAAGCAGGATTTTCTTTTTTTTTTGGATGTGAATTCAATAACTGTGATAAGGCCTTGATGTGCAAACCACCCCCCAAATATGCAAAAATAAGAAGGAAACTAACCCCAAACTTTTTCCCAGGTATGAAGAGGTAGCATTTTCCTACCATGTGATGCCTTGGTGTATATTTTTTTTACCATTCCACAGCATTTAAAAGCCCAAGATTTATAATGAATGACCTCTGATTTGAGCCTGCTTCTTACCTTCTACTTGTCGGGGTAGGAATTTTGATAAGTTGGCATCCGTTACATCCTGTTGCTTTAGCAAAGTCAGAGTCATGCCTTTGCCGAAAAAAAATCTTACATAAAGAATGAAATGACTTCTGGGTTAAAGCAAATAGCACGTCCATGGAGTAGGCCTCTGAAGCACTTCTGAAATAAAACTTTTTTAGACATCATGGTGGAAAACATACACAGAGTTTTAGAACTAGCAAGTTTTCTGCCATGTTTAAACAAAAATGAAATAAAAGTACATATGCCTAGTAGAGGATTGCAGAAGATGTTCACCTTGTTAATTTTGCATTTGCTAAGTTTCTGAAGCAATTTTTTTCAGAAACACTTTGAGCTTGAAACTTTTGAACTAGCTCAAATGCCCTGCAGGAATCACTGAAAGGTGAATTATGGCACCTCCAGCTGATGCAGTGTGAAGGTGGGAAGCAAGAGTTCAGTATCTGGGACCACATCTTGCATAGATACTTTTGTATTTTGTAGACCTAGGGGGAGGTACTGGCATACTCCAAATTCTCTTTTAATAAAATTGTACCTGATGCATGAGCATGCATAGCTGGTAGCAAGAACACTCCATGAAGAACTTATTTAGGGAAGGCAGGAGACTGCACAAGGATGGGCTTGGTGTAAGAGTAGTAGAAACCATAGACAATTAAAATGAGTTTAGGAGTAAGTTAGTTATTAGCTTAGTGTTAGGGGTTCATCCTTTCGTGATTTGCTTGAAGTGACTCAAGACGAAAGAGCACAAACCTCTATGTTTTACCTGGTTCAAATGATAGTTCAAGTCATCAATCAGCTCAAGTCCATAGATGTAAGTATACATACGCCAGTGCTCAGTTGGACTGTGCTTGAAAATGTTTGCTCTTGAAACCGTATATATTGATTATGATTTGTTCCTTCTTAAGAACAAACTTGTCCAGCCCTGCCTAAGAAAGTCTTGTTTTGAAATGTGTGGTTTGTTTTGTAAATGGTTATATTGGAATTGGCTTTCTTTTTTTTGCTCTTTTTCAGTAAACCACTGCATAGCAACACATTTGGGTGGAAATATACAGCTGTTACAGGTATTAAATGAAAATATTTGTATGCTATTATCAAGCTAACAGCCAAAATGTTTACTAAAAAAATTACCTATAATAAAGAAATAGAAGAGAGGACCACGTATTTTACTTCACTGCCAGGTCTATACTAAGCCAATGTGTTTTCTTTGGACTGTGAATAGCAAGGGCTGCTTTCTCAGCAACATTTTGTAAGCTTTCCTTCTAGTTGCATTTATTTTTATTATTTTAATTTTATTTTAATTTTTATTTTTTCATAATTTTTATTTCCAAAACAAATATGAATTGCAGATGTCTCTAGTAGGAAACTACTGCAGTTTGAAAACTGGTAGTGTCTTTTTTGGTTCCAGTACAACTGTGGTATAATACTGTTTCTATGGGTGAAATTTACAGGGATATGTATGGTGAGCATATTCTGAGAAATTACTTCTGTGTGTTTTCAATAGATTTATTACTTTTTTACTATGGTGGCATTTTCCTCTGTTTGGTGGTGGTAGTGCTATCAGAAAGACAAAATAAAAACAAAAAATGTGTAAATATTAGCCTTTGCTGAAGTTTATAGACTGAATCTAAGGTAAATGCTGGCGTTCTAAAAAAATAAATATAAAGTTTGATCTTTAAAAATAAGACAGGCACTTCACCTATAGCTCTTTCAATAGTGGATTGTGAAGAGATGATCCATAGCTATCAACTTATAGTGTCAAGGTATTTTTTATGGCAAGTTCTGTATTTTGTAATTTGCTTGGTCTGACTACAGGAAGACTATGAAGATGTATCCAACAGCTGATAATTTTATTTTCTAAGGAATGGAGTTGGATGTGACTTTATCACTTGATTTCTCTGGGATCTGACAGTCTGTCTCTAATATTCTTCAATGCTAATGAAATTTAGCAAAGCTTATGAAGGTAAAGTAATTTTTCTGAAATGCGAAAATACTTAAGTAAGGAGTGCCACACAGTGAAAGACATGGAACAAAGACTGTAGATTTTTTAATAAGAAGTGAAAATACCAACAGGTGATTTATTGTTCAACATACAGAGCTACACAAAGCTCACTCTAAAATATGCAGAATATTATTGGCTGGAATATAACTCCAGACTTCAAGGCAGGTGTTTTGGTTTTTAACTGCTTCAGTATAGAAAAAGTAAGCCTTCAACAAAAATAATTCAGTAGCAATATTAGTACCTAGCATAAAAAAAAAAGAGTAGTAATATTTCAGCCACATCATCACCACCTCAGTAGTTAATCCCTCTAAATACTATTTGAATA
Organism: Coracias cyanogaster; assembly: GCA_033124195.1. NCBI lineage: Eukaryota > Metazoa > Chordata > Aves > Coraciiformes > Coraciidae > Coracias > Coracias cyanogaster. Next base: position 53,086 of record JAVSBS010009474.1, read on the forward strand.
CCCCACCACTAAGAAAAACTTCCTTAACACTTCTTCTGCTTTAGCCCTCGAATGTTCTGATTTATCCAAGGGATAAAAAAATGTCAATGAAGACAGTGGCTGTACAATCATCTTCACAATATTGAAGAATATGTCATGTGTTACTAGTATAGGCTATAACTAGACAATTTATAAGGGAAACCTCCCCCAGCAAATGCACTCCTTCAATGTCTCCTTGTCTGTCCAAATCTGAATGAGGAACAGTGCATTAGGAAACCAGGATATGAACTGAGGCATCAATTTGGTAGCTTTCCTTTTTTTTTTCTTTCCCAGCTCATAGATAGTAAGTTTTGTATTGGGCATTCAAAGTTGTTTTCTGACATGAGGCTAGAGGCCTTCCCACCATACTGAGGTCAATTGGTTCAAAATGTGCTGGAGGTAGGAAATATATAATATTTTCCCCCAACTTTGTGGGGCTTTCAAACTATTTTACCTCCTTAAAGTCAAGAGTAGAAAGTCTGTAAAGAAATGAATTATTAATGTTATATTTTTCCGAGCAACAGAATCTTTTTACCTAAGGACTAGCAGTTCTTCCATGCTTTCGGACATTTTCTTCCTTGTATCAAATTCCGACCCTTTGGTAAGGTGTCTTCTTTTGACTTACAGATTTGCTGACTTTCATAAACACACTGCCTTTAGTTTTAATCAGTGCAAAAGTTCAGTTTGGGGAGCTTGGTGGTCAGGTTATAATCAGAACTACATCCAACAGAATGCTGGCAAAATAAAATAAAACGAAAAATCCAGTATGCAGAAAATCATGGCTTCAGATGAATATGGACAGAGCTGTATTTTTAAAAAGGTTCTGCCTGCCCCTATTTGCACAAATCTCCTTGTGTCAAAGAGCAGAGAGATGACAGAAGAGGTGGTATTGCCAAATGCTACATATGCTTTTTGCTAGTTCCAGGAAAGAAGCATTGTAGGATACTCCTTTTGACCTGGTTTCTTAGCTGGTGTTAAAATTATGTGTAAAAAGTGCTGATGGTTTCCTGTTGAGTCATTAGAGCATGTGAGACTAGCTACACTACCCCGCAGATAAAGGAGAAGACAAGGGCTCATCAGAAGGACCTTTCAGGTAGTCTGGGATGGGAAGAAACTCAAACTCTGTATTTTTAATACTAGTTTCTTCACATAATCTATATCCCCTCAAAGGCATGAATCCTGAACTTATTCAGACTATATGAGCTGTAATTTGAAGCTGTATGGAAAACAGCTTGCTTATAAATAGAAAATTAAACAGACTCCTATGCCATATATATCCTAACTCCACAGTCATTTCCTGGTATTGATAGTTTGTAAGTATGTAAACAAGGTTTCTGCCAAAGCTGCCACATGGCAAGGTACAATGAACCAAGGTACAATTTAAACATTAGCATAGAAGTTAGCCACCCTGATCATTACCAATATGATTGTGAAGTCATGTTATTATAATTATTTGTCCTCATTTGAATTGAAAAATCATACTTTGCATATCAAGTATTGGACCACAGAGAAATTGACTAGTCCAATGATCCTTGAAAGATTTTGGGAGGAGAAAGAGTTTGAACCCCGGGTTCTCAAAATTAGAGTCTAAAGCAATCTCCTTGATGCTTCTTTCCTTACCTGGCTGAGAGAAGTGGGCTGAGACTTAATCTAAGAAAAACTGCAAAGCTACTGGATCAGTTCTGGTCCAGAGGTACAGGCCAGTCCTTCCCAATCCCACAGAAACTGTGGTGAGGATTGTTAGACAAGATAGAGTGTAAATATTATTCCCAAGACACACAATGGGTATCTTAGACCCTCTGGTTCAGAATAGACTTGGTGGTGCAATATGACATAGCAGAGGATAAGATTCAGCTTCAGCATTGCTCAATTTGTATGAAAGGGTTCTGGGGATTATAGGGGAGCATCATGCTAGTAGTCACTGCTACATGACTTGTACCAGGCTAGGGAAGCACTGTTTTCCAGATATAAGTCACCACAAAAGGAATTATCTTCTCAGAAAAATGACCTTTTTTACTTCCTTCATAGAAAGGAGTGCTTTCTTGTCTATATCCCCGTTTTTCAAGAAGCATTGATGTTTATGCCAATGCACATTTCTACCTCTGAACCCAAAATGCGTTGGTTTCCTTTGACAAGATGAAGGAGCATACAGACATCCATATTTACTAGATATATGTCATGTCAAATTCAGTGTTTGCATTTTCTGTGCTGTCTGACTCATCTCTGGTAGTTTCCAAGACCTGTTAGGTATTTAAATCCACGTAACCAAAATTTTTGATTGCTTTATAGCCCTTCACATTCAAACAAAATGGCATCAGTTGTGACAATTAAATATTTAAATAAATTAAATGTAAATAAATGTGAATTAGTTTATCAGAACATGCTTTATTTTATATATAGTATTGCCTGAATATTATCTAATCTAAAAACAAAGCCTAAGAGTAATTTCCTAAAAATCTCAACCACAGGGTCCTCATGTTTTCTACAATCCTGAAAAATATTGGAGTGCTGTTCTGAGAGGGCTGACTTGCAGAACAGATCAGTAGTTCCTTAGTAATCTTTATATTTAGTGAAAACTCCATCTTTTTCTTTACTTCAGTCTCTCAGTAAAAGTGCCTGATTAATTGTAAAAGTGCCTGAGTAATTTCCTCCTGCTTGGTGGCTTTTATCCCAATTTAGTATGTGAGGTAGTGTTTTTAAAGTCCCAATATTTTAATATGTGTTAATTTCACGTTTATGTTTCACAAACATCTGGGTGAGAGCGCTATAACTGGCACTCATTACAGCATGTTTTACTCCAGCAAAGAGAAAATAAAGAACAGCAGGAATACAGCCCAAGTAACTTTTCTAATTGCGTGATAAATCTTGCTGGATATTCAGTTTCTGTTTTGATTCTGAGTGCTTGAGCAAATATTGCTATATAGCTCACTTATAAACTACTTTAAAGACACCATTTTAAAAATACTACTTTAAAAAAAATCTTTTGAAAATACTGTTATTGAATAGACCCAGTCCTCTTACAGGGAAGAAAGAGAGAAACTGATAGGCGCTAAATGCTGCACTTTACACCTTTTGTTAACATTGTCAACTTCCCAGTTATTTTTCAGAATTTGCTACTCCAGTCCTGCTCAGCCTGGGTGCTTGCTTTGCTCTGCTTTTCCTTGTGTATTAGGATACAGCTAGGGACAGCATTGTGACATATTGCAGATAACATCCTAACATATTAAATAAGGATGTTCAAACATAGTGACAGATCCTGTTGTATAACGATACATCAGGGCAGCTCAAAGATAAGAATTTTAATATATTCTATTATAGAATCACTTAAGCTGACTAAGTGATAGCTGTGGGGTGAATGGAATAGCTTGCGGCTTCTGTAAAGGGTTAAGAGATTTAGCAATGGGAAAGAAATATGTGGATGCTATAGGGAGACAGGGGTAATCAAATTAACTTGTTGAAGAAAAAAAATCCTTGATCTCTTTGAATAATTCTGAGAGATGACATAAGGAATGTAATTTTCTCCCTAGATGGAGGATTAGGTGTCACCAATGTATGTGACCTGTCAAGGCAATCTTTCTAAACTGCCCCCAGCCACAACTCCCCTACAGTTTCCTGGAGTATATGCTATGCATACCTACCATTAGAACACAGAATCATAAAGTAGTTTGGGTTGGAAGGGACCTTTAAAGGTCATCTAATCCGACCCCCATGCAATGAGTAGGGACATCTTCAACTAGAACTGTTGCTCAGAGACCTGTCCAACCTGACCTTGAATGTTTCCAGGGGTGGGCCATCTACCACCTCTCTGGGAAACCTGTGCCGGTGTTTCACCACCCTCATCATAAAATTTTCTTCCTTGTATCTAGTCTAAATCTTCCTTCTTTTCTTTTAAAACTATTATGCCTTGTCCTGTTGCAACAGGTCTTGCTAAAATGATTGTCCCTGTCTTTCTTATAAGCCCCCTTTCAGTACTGAAAGGCCACGATAAGGTGTTTCTGGAGCCTTCTTTTTTACAACCTCAACTCTCTCAGCCTGCCCACATAAGAGAGGTGTTCCAGCTCCCTGGTCATTTTTGGTGGCCTTTCTGTGGACCTGCTCCAACAGGTTTATGTCCTTCTTGTGCTGAGTACTCCAGAACTGCATGCAGTACTCCACATGGGGTCTTACTAGAGTGGAGTAGAGGGACAGAATCACCATCCTCGACCTGCTGGCCACAATAGATGCTCTGGTGGTGTCAGCCTGCCCTATTTTTCCTAAAGCTCTGAATCTCATCTTTGCTACATGATGGAGGAGCAGAGAGTGATGGGGAATTGCAGGCTGGAGGCTGGATAAATCACGCTGGTGGTCTTATCTGTTGTTCACCCTCTCTCACCCTCCATCCAATATCCCTCAGATCTGATGAAGGAGTTGAGGTAGGAAGCATCCAATATGGATCTATTGCACTCATCCAGACTCATGTGACATGTCAGTAGAGAAACCTGTAGTGCTCTTTTGCTGTTTTAATAAGCAGACCATGCCATGCACAACAAGGGTAGTTAGGTGGAGAATGGAGAATATATTGTAGAATTCATACCCATACAAAAGCTGGGCTTGACTGAAAGGTAATTTCTAATTTTCAATAGATAATGATCATTAAGAACACTATTAACTGTGTTAAAATGTGTTCTTTCTTCAGCTGCAAATTATTTTTTCATGTTATTTATCCACAGAGAAAGCATCCACCATAAATTTGGCTTCCAGAGTAAGAAAATACTTTTCAGAATTAATTGAAAAAGTACAACTGAAGACTTTAAGCATCAGAAATGGGTCTATTTGCCTTTCCCTTCATAATATGTGTTAAAGACCAAGGCCTCACCTAAACCAGATATCTGGAAATAATGGCAGAATGTGACTTCTGAAATGTGAGTAGGAACTGGCATGGCCACAACTCACCTGCTGCAATTACTGCCATAAATTCTGTTGGGTAACATCTCGTTTCTACAGCTATCTCACAGGAAGAGTGTTGAAGCCTCTCTGGAGAAGCCTGGAGGTCCATTTGGTTGGACAGATACCCTGAAGGCAGCTTGCAACACCTGGGCCACCCTCTTCACACATAAACAGCATTTCAGGACCTGCCGTTTTGGTGAGCTGAATTAGGGACACCTTCATGTTTGACTTCCTCTACCACATTTGACAACCACATTATGTCACCCCCTGATCTTTGTACAAAGCCTCATGGAGTGGGTCTACAACACATGCATATGGACTCCTGCCACTTGTGATACTTAAAGTATATAACAGTATAACTACTCATGACATCTACTGCAGCATCCATTTTCTGAAGTCAATTTGAACAGTCAGACAGCTTATATAATTTTTCAAAAGCTATCTGAGACACCCAGAATTACAGGACACTTTGGTTAATGTATTTTAATGGTGAAAAGTATTTACTTCTAGGATTTTTTAACAGGAAAATAGTATTATTTTTGAATTACGGAATCTGTTTATAAAGGAAGAGCCAGTTTCATCGTTGGGGACACATAACTTAATTCAGAGATATCACATCAGTGCTGAATTTGGCTTTAAGTACTAAAAGCACCACGCTAACTGTATTTATATTTGGCTTTCATGTATACTTAAGTCTGACAAGTGTATCTTGTGGGCACCTGTTTGATGCAGAGATTTATGGAGAGTGCTAACACTTGGTTTTGATATTCAAAATCAGTTTGTTAATTGTCAAGAAAAGTAAGCTATTAACATCTTTATTTACTGGTGAGACAATGCATCAGTACTGGAACCTATTCAAAATGGACAGTCATTTATCAGTCTCTAAAGCATTGAGATTTTTAAACTGCAGGCTCTTTTCTTTTTTTTTCTTCTAAGTTTTTATTTTTATTATAAACAATCCTTAAGTAGATGTTTCATTTTACCAAGGGGCTAGATAGTTCTCATTGTGTTAAATGTCACAGAATCACAGAATCACAGAATGTTAGGGGTTGGAAGGGACCTCAAAGATCATCTAGTCCAGCCCCCCTGC
>JAVSBS010009474.1:71119-91567 GCA_033124195.1 Coracias cyanogaster
CCAGCCTCCAGGGCGTGACGTCATCATGGTATAGAATATCAGCACCCAATTAACCCTGTCCTGTCCGAACCAGGACACTTGTAGAAGAAGCAGGTGGCTAATAATGAAGAAAAAAAAATCTGGTCACATGATGATATTTACTTTTTAAAAAAAGAGTTTGCTTTGTTGCCATTACATATATTTTCTATGAAACAGTATCTTGTGGCCACTGTCACTTTGAGCCAACATGGACTGACACTGCCACAATCCTGTGTTCTCCTTCACATATCCTCACCCCTGTCCAGTCATTCCTTCATCTACATTTCTGTGGCTTAAGAGAAATTTCTAACAAGGGTTCAACCCAGGGTTCATCTTCCTTCCCTGGTCCAGTTCAGATAACTCACTTGAATGACAGTTACCAACACTCTGGGATCAGAGTGTTGACAGGGCATGTGAGACGCAAAATAGGTTCTTCTGAAGGTACTGTGGGAAGAAGAGTCTGAAGCAATGACCTAGTTAACATGCTAAGAGCTCTGAGCCAAGTTAAATTTCTTGGCAGTGTATGAGGCTTTTGGGTTGTCTGTTCTGTTGTGGGGTTTGTTTGTTTATTTGGGGTTTTTTCATTATTTTTTGGTAAATAGCGGCCTTGAGAATTTTGGGTTAAAGATCCATCACTGGTTTGGTCTCATATGGAGCACTTCAAATATAAACTCCATTCACCTCTCAACTTCAAATTCTGTAGCCCCAAAGTAACCCCCAGGTTATACATGCATGCATGTCAAAAGTGAATAACTGAGCAATGATGAACTAACATGGGTCAAGATATATAAGAAGTTCAGCAGATTTATTACAGCAGTGACTCAGGAGGACAGCATATTAGTAAATTAGGCTTTTGCCAGATGTAAGAACTGATCCTTTTTCAATTGGGTATCATCTGAAAGGTCAAGAAGTAATGAAGCATGGGCGTACAGATCCCCTATTGCCATGTGTTGCTACAGACTCTTATCTCATAATGCTCTCGCAGTTACGAGATACCAAACATAATAAACCAACATCTTGTGTCTGTCCTAGGTGCAGATCAATGGTCTAAAGAGTATTCTACAAGAAATGACAATGGATGGAACAGTAAAAAAGGGACATTTTATATTGGATTCCCTAATTTTACTGTTTCAGTGCATTTGCAATTTTCCAATATTTCACATTCCAGTGCTCTCCTGTGATGCAACTGAGTGCTGTTTACTCTTGAATAATTATTGAAAGATCAGAAGCCAAATCCTCTTCTGATTTACACCAGAACATATTAAGCTACCTCTGTTGATTTTTAGCTAATTTGGAGTCACTCCAAGTGCATATTGGTGTTACTGACAGGAGAATTTGGCCCCGTATCTCTACAAGAAATAATTTCCTAGATGGATACAAGTCCTGGTACTAAGGTAAATGTGACAGAAAATCTGTGATTAGGTTGGATTGACATCCACGCTAGAAACCTTTTTTGTAAATACTATATATAAATACCAGAAAAATGCTGTTTGTTTTATATATCTGTGGATAAACACAATTTTATTAGAGCTACCAATATGTAATAAGAAAAGTAGCCATTTTAAGTAACAGATGTCCTATAGCAGCCCTCACAAAACAGAGGAAGGAAGAAAACAATCTTAGAAATATTGTTGAAAAAGGAGTTCCACATTACCACTAAAAGTAGACCTTGTTTTCTTTTGCTGAGCACTTTCAGTGTCTAAACCTTTGTTGTTCAAGTTGCACCCCCTCCATCATTAAGAAAAATTCGGTAAGGATCACGCTTGTCCCTTGAGTATAACGCACTTGTTTAAATGGGCACACCACTTTTTAAATCGGAGGGTAGATTTTGGACTACCTTTCCTACATGTTTTTTTTTTTCAGTTCTTATCATATGTGACAAAGTGATTCCACTTCCATATAGATGTTTATATTGTGCTGTCTAATTGTTGTTTCCTAGTTTTGTGAGAAAATGCGCAAATTTTCCTAACACCCTCTTAAGCCATCAATGAGTAAACTATTGCAACTACTCTATTTTTTTCTGTTCTGCTTCCCTCAAAACAAAGGGAAGGATGGAAACAAACTTGATTGGTTAGACTTGGCCACACTAATACAAATCAAATAAGTATTTTATTTTCCTCATTATTACAGATTATACATTCATGAAGGTTTTTCAAGTATCTTTTTTATGGTAAGATAATATTTAATATTATCCAGGACCAACTACTCTGCTCCTGTAAGTTTTTTTTGTACAGTAATGTCTCTTTTTCTAAAATCCTTGGCCAGTGGTTATTTCTGCTTCACTTGATTGTGTGTGCATTATCCCCTCTAATCTTGTTGAGATCAGCTCCCCATTTATTGAGATAATTGCAAAATCCAAAACCTTTGCATAGATGGTTAACTTTTCTGCCAATGCTGACATATACACCACTGTCTCTGTATCTGTTCAGCCTCTTCTTGGTCTCTTCTTGCTCGCACTACTGGAGAATGTGTTCTAAGTTCCCATTTGCTACTGCAAGCAGTAATGTTTTGAAGGTTTTGTCTCAGGGCCAATACTCTTCCTCACTTTGTCCTTAGTGAAATGTAAAACAAATCCCAGCTAAACCCTTAGTGTGCAGTGCATGCTGCAACAAGATGCAGGAAATTTAATCTTACATGGTCTGGATATTTGTGCAATTCAGACATTATCAGTGAAGTACCTCACTGCTGAAGGCCAGAGCATCAGTCTTAAGATTTTTCTACAGCATTAGCTGCCTGCCTGTTAGTTTTTTAATTATGTGGCGTGGACTGTGAACTGTTTACACCTCTACCAATAGCACTAACTCATATGAGAACCTCACTGAAGTCACTGGTGGAAGTAAGGAGCTCCATATGTGTTTCACTGCGATAGTCAAGAGTTCCCATCTGACTGCCATTGGGTTTTTACTTTCTACTGTGTTTTCAAGCTCTGAGTATTAACTCCATGTGAGTTTTATCCCAGTCAGCTGTTTTAGCCCCAATGTATTCTCACTCCTCAGCAACACAATCTTAAACCCCATAAACAATAGTATAAATCAAATGTAATATGCTGGAAAACATGAATCATAACATTTGAGACAGCATCCCTGTCTGCACCTGTAATTCATTCTGATTTATTGAGAACACGGCAAAAAGTTTCTGCATTTGAAATCCATTGTTAGTAACTAAGCTGCAGTCTATTTATGATCAGAACTCTAAGATAGTTTACTTGTACTGTCAAGTACCAGTGAAAGCCACTCTTCTGTGCTACACAGACACTTAACTAATCCATATAGTTGCCTCGAAACTGAAGAGTTGTTTCAAAATTAACCTTGACTTTAGCACAGGGTCTCTTAAGTTGTGTTCAGTTTCTGCACATATGTTCTAATTCAGACATTCTAGTGTACAAAAAACCTATATGTCTGGATGACTTGGGACCTACTGAATGCAATTTGATATTATGCAAGATCTTGTTAACTTTATCTGTGTTTCATTGCCTTTTTTGTCAGAAAGGGAGAAGGGGAAATTGGATCAAGGTCTTAGTTTACTACTATTCATCAACAGTGTGAAAAAAAAATCAAAGCCACATTAATAAACTAAATATTACCTCCCACTGATCACTGGCTACCAGGCAGAGTTCTTTCTGATGGACTCCTAAGAGAGTCTTCAATAAAGTAAAATATTGAGCTTGATGCTTCTCTTGCTTGCTGCCAGGAAGGTCTAAATTGAGTCCCAGTTGTTTTTCAGATTAATCCATTTGAGAGTATAGAATCTGGCAAGAGGATTTTACAACTTTTGAAAATGTGTTTAAGCTTAATATAGTTTTGGGTATTTCATGTATGTCTGCTTAACTATAAAACACTCATCTTATATCAAGTACAAGGTATTAGCATGAAGGCCTAAGGAGACTTGCTAAAAATAAGCAAAGTACAGTGGCAAAAAGCAATGCTCAGCTTGGGTGAGGGACAGAGCCAAAGCATCTGCAGTGTTTTTCTGAAATGTTGCCATGTTTTAAAAGTGATGACTGCTCCTGCAGTACTTCCGTTCCTGGGGGTCTAGTTCTTCCTCTTGTTTACACCATTTTTAGCTCAGTTGACTTGAGAATTAATCATATTCCTGTAAATCAAGAGAAGGAGGAGACTTTGGCTCAATCTTCCCTGTCAGCTGGAGAAATGTAATAACCCTTTGGTGCAGACTGTAAAAGAAATCTGAATATAGAATGAAGGGTCTAGGAGTTTAGAGGCCACCTTGTGTTCCAAGCCCTTTCTTTTGAAATTTGGTGAAGGATACGGCAGTTGCACATGTAAAGATTGGTTCACCTTTATGAGCAATTTGCTTTCGAGCCCTGCATGACTGCATTGGGACTTAGAAGTTATATGATCTAGAGTTGGCTGTTAATTTTTCAACCCAATGTTTCTCCCTTAGATAAAAAGCCCCAGAGTTCACTTCTGAAGGCAATATTTTTTCGTCTAGGTTGGAATTTTGAGAGGAAGTAAAACACCATCCAGGAGGGAAAATACCCTTCTAGTTGGAGAAACCACAAGTGGGGGGAACCAAGACGAGGGACTTGAGCACTGTCACATGCCAAGTGAAACTGCAAACACTGCCTAACTGGTCATTCTGATCTTCAACCTCCTGTCTGTTGCTGTGGTCATCCTGAATAGGAAGGGGTGAAGATTTTTTATTTCCTGGGAGTCTTAGACTTGTTAAGGCTCTCTGAAGACTCTTAACATGTCATCTGTCTCTGTGATAGAAGCCTCTGGATCACTAAAATTCTCCGGCTTGAGTTCTGACCCTCTGAGTATATTGCACCATACCCCAGAGACCTACCTCAGGTTATTATTCCTCAGGTTATGTGATGCTTTTCCAGATTACATTAGAAAATTATTCCACCTTCTTCAACTCTCCTTGCTTTGCTTCAGAGGCTTTCCCAAAGCTCTGCCCAATTTTTATCTGTGTATACAATCTAATATATATACATGCAAACAAGACAACAAGCATTTTATGTATACATGACATGCAAAAAGCATCACTATGCTGCATTCTGTCTGTGGATAGATATCAAAGTCTCTGACAAAATGTGTCACAGCTTATTGATTATTCTGACCATAGTATCATGTAATTCTACTAAGGCCACTAGAGGAAATTTGTCAAAGTTACCAAACTTCCTTCTATGGGAAGAATAGCCACTCTCAGACATTGGTAGCTTGCCAGTGACATTTGACAACAGAATATAACAAATAATCTAATGCTGATCCCACAAAATAGGAGGGAGAGATGTGCTTTATGTAAATTAATTTAATTTTAAAAATTATTTCGTTGGCATGGCTGGTGTGTGTATCAACCATGGAGATTTTTTTCCTTCTCTGGCTCTCAGCTGAGCTTAATATAGCACTGTTGCTAGTCCTATAAAAATGACTCCACTATGGGAACACACTTATTGCATGATAAATCGTATCACATGGATACAAATAAAACAAGGTTGAATTGGCACATAGCACGTCTGTGTAGAAATACCCCAAATTGAAAATGGTTTGAAATCCGTAGGTGAATGACTGTACACATGGCTACATAATAGGCTAAATATCTACTCAAAGATGATGAGAAGCAAGGTACTCTCTCTTGCTTCCACAGCTTAAGTGAAATTTCTCAAAATTATGACAGTAAATGACCAAACTTGTCCTGAGATAATCTATTATTTATTGAATTATAGGTTTGGATCAAGATTGATTTGAAAGTGTGGTAAGATAACTGAAACTGTAAAAAAAACTATATTGGAAATATTATGGTTATTAAACAACAGAAATTCAGTAAGTGCTTATGAGAGTGGTTACTGGAAAATTAGCTACTGGTTATATTTTGAAAACACAGCTAAAGTTGAGCTTGTCTTGTATAAACAGGAATGAATTGTATGATCTTTTTTCTGACTCCTCCAGGCATTGGAGATTTTATTTTAATCTGACAGATCTTAATGGCTTTTAGAAAGGTGTTTTATGAATAAAATCTCAAGTCATTGTCCAAGAAAACCAGTCCAAGATTATTCTACCATCTGTGGGCAACTTGGATGCACACAGACATTAATCTATCTACTGGTCATGTCTGGAGTTTACTGACGAAAAAGCTCTTTTATTAAAAATGCCACTTTCTGATCCTTAGTGCTCAGGAAGGCTTAAGCCATAATGTGACATCTGTTGGCTCAAGCAATTATGTATAAGGCATTTTTGATGCAATGGTTTTGTTAGAACATGCCAAAATCATTGAAACATTAATTGGAAAAAATTTCACGGGTCCAGATTTTAATTTCCAGAGAGAGAAGGAGGAAGAAGAGAACTGAGTTTGTTCATTTCAGAAGAGTCAGTAGTTAAGACATCCATCTGCTGTGAGAAGCCAGATTCATATGCCTACTCTACCATATTAATTTTCGATGGCTCATGTAAGTACTTTGAATGGAGGTCTTAGAACTATCTGGCCTGGTGAGTATAACTGATGTTGGAGTAAAAAAGTTTCTTTATTTTGCATTAGAAAACAAATGAAACGAACATCCCTTGCAAAATAAAAGTATTTCTGACCTCCCTCTAAGCAGTCTGGTTAAGTCCTGGAAGAGGCTGAGAATGAGTTGTTATGGAGATAGCAGTGCAAGAAGAAAGAAAAGATATGTTTAATATAAAAGCAGAGAATTGACCCATGGCCTGGCAATACTGCTGTTGAGCTATGAATACCACTATAAACACAAGCCAGGGAAAACCCTCTTGAGAACAGAGCATGTAGAGTCATGTTTTTTGGTCACAAGCACCCTAAAACCCAAGTTAGAGCTATGAAGGTCAGCATCAGTGTGTCGTAGTCCACCTAACTGCAGACTAGCTAAGGTGATAAAAGTAGCAATTCCCAATGTAATAGAAAATATCTAAAGACCTGAACTGTCTCTTGATGCATCTGCATGAGAGTTTTAATCCTGACCAGGAGTGTGGCTTGATGTGAAAATTTCAGTCCCTGCCCCTTGTGATTTACATCATGGTGAGCTCTCCAACTATAGAAATACATTCCTTTCAGATGAAGCTAAAATGGAATCTGTGCTCTAGAAGCATGCTCAGTGGACTCTAGCCACTAATAGAAATTCAGTCCATAGGACAGTGGTATTTACTGCCTATGTTGGCAATAAGCCAGAGCTCGCTGAACATCAGATTGTGTTTTATTATTCAATTCAATTCAATTCAATTCAATTCAATTCAATTCTATTCTATTCTATTCTATTCTATTCCTTATTCTATTCTATTCTAATTTCTTATTCTATTCTGTTTCTTATTCTATAACTAATGATTATTAGTTCTGAGCTTTTCAGATGTACTAATTTTAAAACATAATTTACATAACCAAGGACTCAAAGAAGACCACTTCAAAACCACTGAACTGTATTTTTCTAAATAGAGGTATGCCACTAAATTATGTAAACACATATTGAAAAGGGTGTTCTAATTGTACAGAGGTGTGCTTTTATACTTCTGAATTTTTCTGTTCTACCCCAAACCCATAGACTTTTGAGTCCTTTTCTGAGGACTTTAGGCTCTGACTCCTACCTGCTTTGTACAGACTGTGGAAATTCAGGAAGGTGGTGTTCCATTCTTGTCACTCAGGGTATTCAAGATCCTGCCTCTCAGAAGAGCCAGGTTTTCACATGCCCAGCAGCTAGTTCATGGAACAGCTGAGCTGAGGCTCAGTCACAGCCTGAGCTTGAGGCTTAGTCACAGCCTGAGCTTGAGGCTTAGTCACAGCCTGTGGAGTTTTGTGGTCATGAACTCTACAATGGTCCCATGGGCAAGCCTGACCTGGACTCCCGCAACCATGGATCACACAGAATTTCTCAGACCTCAGGCTTTCCTTTTTTTCGCATGAGATAGCCTGCTTGATGGGTCTTCCACATACATCTTAGACCCTGCTGTGCCCTTCTAATACCAAGTACCTGGCTCTGGAAAAGCCTACACGAAGTCCAGGACTGCTTTCACTGGCATTCAAATGGTCTCAAGCTTTTCTTTGTGTGATCCTCATGCATACCTGCTTGTCCTGACAAGTTCTAGTGCTGATACTTGCAGGAAAGTAGGATGTGAACATGACGTATACAAGGGGTCAACTGACTCTCTTCACTTAGATCTTCTACAGCAGGAGCTGGAGAGGGATGAACTCATGTCTCTGCTCATCATCCATGTCATGAGCTCAGCCAGGAATTTGAATTTATGTGCATGAAACTGAAGAAGTTCTCAAGGGCACTCTTTCTTAAAAGAAAACAAAAACCAAACCACAATTATCTAAAAGCAGATGTCACATTTTGGAGTGTCCACAAACTGTTTTTTGATTGCATGAAACAATCTGAAGCTGTGTTTTAATGCAGACCTTTGAAAAACATAGTAGCCAAGAAGGTAAGTGCAGAGAACTTGGATAGGAGATGTTTGAACGCAATCTGGGCCAGCAAAGGAAGGTAGAAGCTGGTTGCATTTGAAGGGTACAAGTTGATTAGGGAAATACTACTTCAGAGAGGAAACTGTGAAGATGAATTCCTTATTTCTTAGATGACTTTGACAAAAGCATAGAGATTGCTTTGACAAAAGGGGAGGTGGTGACGGTGGCCCACCTCTGGGGTCGCCTGAAAACCATAATCAGTGGCAGGATGGCCACCCCACACCATCGGGTATGTATTTAGCCGAAGGGAGTCTTACAACAGATGTAAAACTATTGGGCTGTCCTCCTCATCTATATTACAGAGAGAACGTGGTTCAAAAAGGAAAGAAAACTATCACTCATATCATTCTGTCAGTTTACCTTTTTTAGCCACCTCATCTGCCATTCCATTCTTCATTTTAAATAAAAAGGATGCAAAGGTTGATAACCTTGAAAAAAACAAATGAAAATTCCAAACCACTAGTAAGAAAAGAGAGAGATATAGACATGTTATAGTAGTATATGAAGAAATCAGTTGTGCCTGTATACTCTGTTTTTACTGTTATACTTTCATTATACTTTCAAGAAGAGATTGGGTTTATAGGTATTTCTACCTTTGATTTTTTTCCCAAACTCCTATTGAAAGGAAAAATTAAGCTTTAAAATTTAGAAGTCTAAAGTATCTCTGGACTCAAATAGCTGAATTTTCATGTCTGTACCAAAATTTCTATGCAAAAACCATGTCACCTAAAAAAAAAAAAGAACCGGTTTCTATAATCTGGCTATTTGCACTTTTAAAACATTTTCCTGATTAACAGGTTATGCAAATATACCTTCTACAGCCCTTAATCTTTGCTTTCCTAGCTTCAGATCATTCTGATTTTTGAGCTACTGTCCAACTACATATTCTACCAAAGCCAATGTGAAATACTCAATTCCTATGATAATCATGGTATTACTAAAGAAGGTTGTAGCCCAGCTGTCTGGAAAACTAAGGCTCTAGATACAAGATCTTTGTATACTATCACTGAAATATCATCAATAAAGAAATTTTCATATCATATGATAAGTTACATGTTACAAGAACAAGATTTGCATGAAGCATTTCTATTACTATGTATGAATCCAGGGGAGGAAAAAAGAGGTGTCATTAATAACAATCATTAATTACAACAATTTATAATATCTAAGTTTTCTTGTGTCCTACATTTTAGACAGCTGCCTAATTTGAAATATCATTGGTATGAGATAGTTTGGTGTCTTTTTTTGTTATGGTGAATAAACTGTGACATTCCTGTGATTCTTATTCCCATTGGAGGATGAAGTTTCCTTTGGTGAAATGAGATTCTGGCAAAAAGAGCTATTAATAAATGTAACTTCTTATGCGTAGCAAAGTATTTTGTGTACTTGCAGCATGGGGAATTCTTCAAATGGTTTTCTTTTATGAATAATTGTAAATTTAATGTTGGCATCAATAACTTCTTTAAATGGCTCATTCTATATCTGAGTTACTCACTTCTTAGCGGCACAGCTCAGCTTTAATGAATCCTGTGCATAATTTTAGATTATACTGTGTGAATACAAAAGCAAGGAAGATTCTAGAATTGTTCAAATTACCTGCCTCTTAAATGGTTTGGGGAAGAAAGGAATGCATTACACTTTGGTCAATGAGATTGTAAAACACAAGGGAATGAACATTTTTTGGTTTATTATTCAGTTGCAAAAGAGATTCAGGAAAATAAAATGGCAGAACACCTTCTGAGGAAGTTTTCTTAAAAATGAATTATCAGATCTAGTAAACAATTATCCTGAAAACAGCTTTATTCTAGAGTCTTTGGTATTGTTATAGATGACTTCAACAGTAACCAAACAGTTACTAGAACCTGTGATGTTATTTGATCATGAGGCATCTCCATATGCTAATTAGAGTTCTCTCCACATATAATACAGCACAGAGTAAAAGAAGGTACAGCTACAGCTAGAACTATATTGAAGTTGGTGTTATCCTCAAAAAGAAAATTTCGGTGCATGGTGTCATTCCAACCATTCAATGTCAGTGAAAAAGTTTTATGGTTTGGGCTTTAAAGACCCCATTATGGTAAACAGCTTACAACTCAGTGTCTCAAGCTGTCTTTGGCTGAAGTCATTGTCTCAGCTCCTACTGAACATTACAGGAGCAGGATCAGCTTCTGTTCAAATTGATCAACAATAACAAAATGGAAGATATGTATTCAAATACGGAATCTTTTGGGAGATATGGAGCTGAGCAATTAGTATAAGCCAGAAACCATTCATTTTCTCAGCTGAATAACTGAGAAGAAGAGAGAAAACAAGGGAAAAAAGGAGAGAAAAACCAAGTTTTCCTGTGTTTTACTGAAAGGGAAGTGGTCCTCTGCAACCTGCTTTAGCACTCCCTTTTATCTCTGTATGATGTGATCTCCAAATACAGAATTTTGGCATACAATAACTATAAAAATCACACAATAGTTGGGCTTGGAGGGAACTTTTAGGGATTTCTCTAGATGGACCTCCCT
Source organism: Coracias cyanogaster (assembly GCA_033124195.1). Classification (NCBI taxonomy): domain Eukaryota; kingdom Metazoa; phylum Chordata; class Aves; order Coraciiformes; family Coraciidae; genus Coracias; species Coracias cyanogaster. The sequence continues at coordinate 82,078 of JAVSBS010009474.1, forward strand.
GCTCAAAAGAAAGTCAGCTACAGCAGGTTGCCCAGGGCCATGTTCAGGTTCATGTCAGGTTTTTAATGTCTTCAAGAATGGAAACTCCACAGCCACTCTGGACAACCTGTTCCAATGTTCAACTTCCCTAGCAGTAAAATAAGTTTTTTCTTGAGTTTGACTAGAAATTCAGTTTGTGCCCACTGTATCTTTTTTTTTGTCACCTGGCACCATTGAGAAGAGACTGGCCTGTCTCCTTAACACTCTGTCATCAGGTATTTATACACATTGATCAGATTCCTCATGAGCTTTCACTTTTCCAGGCTGAACGGTCCTAGATTTCAGCCTCTCCTCATCTGACAGATGCGCCAGTCCCTTAATCATTGCAGTTTCTCACTGGACTCATTCCAGAACCTCAGTTGTTGCTCTTGTACTGGTGAGCCCACAACTGAACTGAGCACTTCAGATGTGGCCTCACTGGTGCTGAACTGAGGGGAAATATCACCTCCCTCGACATGTTGGCAAAGCTTGTCAAATCAACGCAGGATGCTGTTAGCTTTCTTTGCCTCCAGGCCACAGTATTGGCTCATGTTAATCTTGCAGTACACCAGGACCTCCAGGTCATTTTCTGTAAAGATGCTCTCTAGCTTAGAGGCCCCCAGTGCATACTGGAGCATTCCTCACTGGGTGCTGACTTTTTTCTTCAACTTGACAAGAGCCCTCTGGATGGCACTACACCCAGAGGGCTCTTCACAGTTGTAGATACCTGTAAGTGTGTTGATAATGCATTCTAACCCACCATCCAGATCACTAACGAAGATGTTACACAGTGTCGGCACCAATATCAACACCTGGAGCACACCCCTTGTGACTGGCTTCCATATTGATTTTGACCTGCTGATCATAACCGCTTGAACTTGGCAGTTCTTCCAGCTTTCAGTTCACCTCACTGTCTATTTATTTAGCTCATAATTAATCAGCTTTTCTACAAGCAAGTTTTGGGACAGGCTATTGAAAGCCTTGCAAAAGTAAAGATAAACCACATCTACTGGTCTGCCCCTACCTACTGAGTTATAGTTGTTGTCATAGAAGACTATCAGGTTGATTAAGCATTATTTCCCCTTTATGAATCCATACTTACTACTCCTACTCACTTTTTTGTCCTTTGTGTGTTTGGAAATAGTTTCTGGGATTAGTTGTTCTATCATGTTCCCAGGGATCAAGATGAGTCTGATAGGTCTGTAGTTCCCAAACCCTCCTTCTAGTCCTTCATAAAGACAAGGGCTTTGTTTTCACCCAGTCCTCAGAAACCTCTCCCACTCGCTAGGATCTTTCAAAGAGAATCAAGTGTGGCTTTGTAATGACATTCACCCTCTCACTCAGCTCTTATGGGTGCATCCCATCAGACACCATGGGAGTTTTATACGTCTAGATTTTTCAAATACACCTTAACTGTGTTCCCCTTCTTTGAGATGATATCATGATTGCATCAGACTTTCCCACACATCTCAGAGACTTGGGACTCATGAAGCCAGGTCCAATCGGTAACGACTGAGGTATTCAGGACCTCAACCTTTTCCACAAACCCTATAATCTGTATCCTGACTTGTTCAGTATTGGGCAGACATTTTCACTGGTTTTACCTTTAATACACCTGTAGAAGCCTTTCTTGTTTCCCTTACCAGATTCGGCTACAGGTAGGCTTTGGCTTTCCTAATTCCACCTCAGCATACTTGAACAGCATCTCTTCATTTCTTCTGATCTTACTTCTACCTCCCATATGCTTCCATCTCATGTCTCATGTTTGAGTTTTATGAAGAGCTCCCTGTTAATTCACGCAGGCCTCCTGCCACCTTGGCTTGATTGTCTGAACTTTGTGACAGACTGTTCTTGAGCTTGGTAGAAGTGATCCTTCAAAATCAACTAGCTTCCCTGGACCTCTTTTCTCTTATGGACCACACCCCATGAGATTCCTCCAAGCAGGTACCTGCAACGGGGAAAGCCTACTCTTTTGAAGTTCAGGGCTGTGACCCTGCTTTTTGCCTCATTCCCTCCTCTTGGGATCCTAAGCTCCACCATCTCATGGTCTCTGCAGTGAAGGCTGCCCTTGACCACCTAATTCCCAACCAATTCTTCATTGTTTGCAAGTATGAGGCACAGCAGAGCACCTGCCTCATTGGCTGCTTAATTACTTGTGTCAGGTGATCCTTCAAAGCAGAAAATATTTAAGGATCATATGTGCACTTGAATTAAGCCGTCTAACATCCTAGGTAATGCAAACATCTCACAGGTAGATACTATGATATGAACCCATTAATTATTTATCCAACCTTACAAGGTATGACTAGAAGGTGCCTAGGCATTCTATTTCACCTCTCAGGACTATGTTCTATTTTTCGTCAGACATTAGAAAGCACTATTTACATGTCACATCTTTGTTAAGTGATGTTTATTTTTATTTTGGAGGTAATGTGGCTCCCTCAGTTGAGCTTATAATTGCCAATATTCAGCAGCAAAGCAATGTCAGAAAAGTTCAAAGAGAATGACTACAGAATGAAATAGGTACACCCCTAAAAGATTTAAAAGGTAACAAGGTCCTCTTGCAAATGGCTGTTTTTTCCCCTTGTCTTGCCTGATCTTCCTCCTCCTGACCAGTACATAGCAGGAAGCCTGGAATTTCGGGGACCCCAGGGAAGAGTTTAATGAATAAATGTCCTATGTTCTACATTATATGAATCCTGCCTTTAAGAAAAAAAAAAGTTGTTAAAGTTGATGAGCTATAGAATTGAAGTCTTTCCCTCTGCTCACACATGCCTTGAAAAATAAGATAAAAGACAAAATAACCTCCAGCTGATATTAATAAAACTATCCTCTTGCAGTTTGGATAAAATATAAAAGGCTAGAATTTGAAGAACTGGAGTCTAAGACATGCTCCAGAATTTAGACTGAGGTTCTTTAGTTCTGATTTTTTCTCAAAAAAATGAGCTCTCAGCATTTCTTACTAAAGAGAATAGAAATTTCTGAGGGTTGATATGTCTTAGAAAGTGGGTCTTTTAAAAATGGATTCAACACCTTATTTCAGAAGTAAGTGAGACACTGATTTAAATACAGGGCCTGAGGTCTATTCCTGCAACAGATCGCGTGTGGGCACATCTTTTGCATTGGGTTTATCCCTAGCTAAGTTCTTAATGCCATGGCATGAGATGAAAATTAAAGTGGATGTGAGAGGGAGTGAAAGAGGCACATCCTAAAAGTCTCTTAGAGAGAGTTATCTTAGCCTCCCTTTCCCCTTCTGTGCCACCCAGAAAATCTGCCCTATATTTTATACTTTAAAGAAAAGATTTGGTTAAATATTTGTAAGTGGCAGTGCACAGTTCTTACCCTTGCATTTTTGAGTGGTCATAGAAAAATAAGATTTTGCAACTTTTCTAGTTCCTATATTCTTTACAGGACTGAAGCCAGCTGTAGCACTTAGGAGTAGTAATTCATCCTTAGTGACCTTGATATTTAGAAAAATCTGGCAGACCTATAGACCCCCTATTACATTGGACCAATCCCCAAAAGTCTTGATGACCATTGCCAAGTGAAAACAATAGACATGGAGATTAACCTAACTCTAGCCACTCTAGGTGCATTTGCTATGTCACAGTGTGTCAGGGTGACAAACTTAGTGAAATTTGGTATGAAATTATGAAAGGCTAGAACAGCATACCAAAAAACCCCATATTCCTAGCTGCAGAAACCCTTAAAGATTGATAAGACTATGCATCACGCAACTGCATACATATTAACAGAGGGTCAACACCACAGCAAAGCTTTTTGAGCCACTATGGAAGGCTAAAATAGCAGGTGGTTTACAGTCAACATCCTGGCAAGACTATGGCTTTGGGGACTGCAAAGCATTCATTCAAGAGAATACTTTCTCCCAGTGATTTACGTTGTATTGCCCGTTCTATTCTTGGCAACACTTGATAACACATTGGCTGTATGGATAGGCTGAGCCAGTATAATTCCTCTGGCATAAGAGGTTGTTTCTGCCAGACTTGGTCCTGCTTTCATCCTTACCATTTGTGCCTTCCTAGTTCTCGAACAGTGAATGAACTCTGCATTTCTGAACATGGAAATTAACTACATTTTCTATGAACTGCATGTTAAAACTTTTGGAAGTTTATGAAACATACTGCCACTTTTTTAGATGTTACTTATGCAGCATATAAGGGAAGACATGCACTTGTGCTTTCTTATGGAAAGATTACTTATTCCCTGATATGCCACTTCTCAAACATAAGAAGGCTTTTGTGGATGTGCATGAAACAAGACAAAGCTACAACAAATGTGACTTCAGCCAGTTCCACTGCCAAAGTCCTAGCAAAATTATTAATTCTCAGATAAACCTTTAATTGGCTGCCCTCTTAATACTATTTCTGGGCCCCAGAGTCCTTTCTAAAAAGCCTCTGTGGAATACTTTTCTTCATTTTTAATTAATTATCTGCAATGTAAATTAATGCACAATAGCATTTTTTTTAAGTCAAGAGGAAAGCATTTTCACTGTAAATTAAGATTCTTCCATCAACAATTCTACTGCGGCTAAGCTATCTCTTTTCTGTTCTAAGGCTCCAGACTCTCCTTCATGATGTTGCTCTGCAGCAAAGAAAGAAACCACCACTTCACAATACTAAGCACTCCAGTGGGAAACACAAACAGAGTGCATAAACCAAAGCATTCATTTCATGAGATTTTATTAAAAGGTTTCACCTCTAAATTGAGCTGTCATACACTGTTGGGAAACTTTTTACAACAGTTTAACTATGTAAAAAAACATTAAAGGAATGAAAATTCTGCAGTTTTTCATATAAAAGGTGTGACCTCTTACATACTACCAGCAAGTTATAGTACATTTAATCAAATGAGTTTGAAAGTAAAATCATGCCGAATGTGACGGTTTTTAATTTTTTCTCCCCCCTCAATTCTTAGAAATGACCCCATCCTTGTTAACATGCTGCAGATTTCTGTGTATCTCTGCAGCAGGCTCTTTGGAGTTCACTCAGAGAAAACTACAGCACATGATTAAAAGATATCCTCTAGATGAGAAGGACGTTCACTAATTTATAAATCATTCATTTGTGACATCGCTTTATACAGCTTTTCAAGGAATTGCATTAACTGCTTTTGCAGTTTCCTCAAATGTTACTTTCAGTAGACAGTGTCATAGGTCATTACCAGTTTTACCTTATGTAAGCAATTCCAGCTTTCTATTAAAAATACTAATTTCCACCCCAATACAGTATCTTTTGAAGTAGCATGTATATTAAAAAAAAAGTCACAAGTTGCTTTGAAATATTAAAGGAATATATTTAAGTGAAGGGCTTTCAGGCAGGTTGTTTTTCTGTATTCCTGATGACAGAAAGATTTTAGCCTACAAAGTCAATAGTAAATTTTATTAAAGTCATTATTTTCCTGTTACAGGCCTTGTGCTTTAAATAAACTATAGCTGACAATGCTGTCTTACATACTGTCATGCTGTAAAACAGCCTTTCTTTATTACCACAGGGACAACTCATTTATAACTTTGAAAGTGTTTTCACACTGGAGTTGCTCATTTGTGGTGCTGGCCGATGGCTGTTCTTGACTAATACCTTTTATAGCTGGAACTTTCTCCTCTTTTCTTTTGAAGATACAGGAGAGGGGAAAAAAAAAAAAGAACTTGCAATCCCAACATTTTCCTGTTAAATATAAATATCCTACCCCCATCAACAGATATTACTTTGGCTATAACAGCTTGAAAAGTCTTACCCTAACCCAAATTTTTCTCAATTATCATAGAAACAGAATGGTTTGGGTTGGAAGGGACATTAAAGATCATCAAGTTCCAACCATCTTGCCACAGGCAGGGACACATCCCAGTAGACAAGGTTGCTCAAAGCCCCATCCAACCCAGTCTTGAACACATCCAGTTATGGAGCATCCACAACATCCCTGGGCAACCTGTTCCAATATCTCACCACTCTCATGGTGAAGAACTTATTCCTAATCTGAATTTCTAACCTAAATCTACCCTCTTCTAGTTTAAAGCCATTACACCTTGACTAATCATTACAAGCCCTTGTAAAAAGTCCCTCCCCAGTTTTCTTGTAGACCCTCTTCAGATACTGGAAGGCCACAATAAGGTCTCCCCAGAGCTTTTTCTTCTCCAGGGTGGACAACCCCAACTCTCTCAGCCTGTCCTCATAGGAGAGGTGTTCCAGCCCACTGGTCATCTTTGTAGCCCTCCTCTGGACCCGTTCCAACAGGTTCATGTCCTTCTTGTGTTGCGTCTCTGGAGCTGGACACAGTATTCTAAGTGGAGTCTCACGAGAGCAGAGTAGAGGAGCAGAATCACCTCCCTTCACCTGCTAGCCATGCTTCTTTTGATGCAGCCCAGTACACGGTTGCCTTTCTGGGCTGCACTTGTGCATTGTTGGTTCATGTCCAGCTTTTCATCAATCAGCACCCCCAACCCTTTCTCCTCAGGACTGCTCTCAGTCCACACTCTGCCTAGCCTGTATTTGTGCTTGGGATTGCCCCGACACACATGCAGAACCTTGCACTTGGCCTTGATGAACTTCATGAAGTTGGCATGGGCCCACCTCTCAAGCCTGTCAAGGTCCTCTGAATGGCATCCCTTCCTTCCAGCATGTCAACCACACCGTACAGATTAGAGTCATCCGCAAACATGCTGAGGGTGCACTCAATTCCACTGTCCATGTCACTGACAAAGGTGTTAAACAGCACCAATGTTAATTGAAGGTAGCTCCAAGTAAAATGGAGCCATTCCTGTTATTTTAATGTTGTTATTTAATGAATATTACAAGCTTGGGCCCCTGGCTGAGACTGTGCTTTCTGAAAACTCTTGTTTTGGTAGGAAAGCCAGCACAAAAAATTTTTGGTCTATCCCTCTCACTTCTTCTCAGCTGCAGGCTCCTTTCCTAAATGTGAGTGGCACAACTATTTAGAGGACCTTGGCTTTTTTGGTAAAATTTCTGTCGTAAACTCAGATTACTTCAGTCTGCTGCTTTATCATGTCCTACAAGAAGTGGAACACCTAGGGCTCAAGAAAGGGCTGAACAAGGAGGGGTTGCAAATAGGCAGCCAAGGCAGGACAAGAGGTTTTTGAGCTGGTTTTGCTGCTGCTGTGGTCAGTTTTCTGACCCTGCAAAAAAAGGCGCAGGGCCTGTCCCACTGAAGATCGTGCTGTGGCTCAGTGAGACATTCATCCCTGCTTGCTACAGGGAGGCCAGTTGATATGCGTGAAGTTAAGTGTGGGTGTTAGTGTACTGACGCTGAGACCTAATAAGCATAAGAACTAAATCTGAGAAGGCACTTAAACATCTTCTGATTCCCAGTTCTCTTCCTAAGTCAATTTTTTTAAGGCTACCTGCATATAAGTAAGAGTAGGTTTTGGGTCTTTGCATTGGATATATTCACTTGCTCTTCATGCAGAATGTCTATTTTTACCCCATGAGAAGGGATTTTTCTTGACTGCCTAACTTAGCTCCAGGCCTTCATCACACAGCCATCCTTCCTGCTCCCAGAACTTTTGTCAGCTGTTGTTATCATGCAAATAGGACTACAGCCAGGCCAATTTTGTAAATTATCCAGATAAATGAGTTATATGAGCAAATGTTGTTTGAATTACAGATGGATAGCTTGATCTTTGTATTTTGCTGTTCTGAAAATATTACTATAACTGAATGTACAGTTGGAAAAGACCACAGGTGATGATCTAGCTGATCTCTCTCCACCAAGAGGGAGTAACATTGCCTAGAACCTTGCCCAAGTGTTTATCTAGGCTTGGTCTAGTCACATAGCTAAAAAACCATTTCCCTTTACCTCTTCAAAACCACCTTTGAAGCAAATGAAACCATACATTTCTTGTCTGCTCCCCTCCACCCCCTTTTTGAGCTTTGAGGAAGAAGTGGGTGTTACCTTTTTGTAGTGACTTTTTATGCATTGAGAATGGGCTTCTTACTTTCTGATTTCCAAGCTGCCCAAACCCAGGCTTCTCTTACAAGTCAGAGTTTCTGACAGCTCAGTGTTGTTAAGAGGAGCTTCCCCTTTCCCTTTCTCCTCACTACCCCATCTTCAGATATTCCATCACCATGTGCCAGCACATATGTCCATATGATCTCTATTATAACATGCTTAAAAAGCACACGCCAGAAAACAAGCCTAGCGAAACCAGCCTGATAGCTTTCTACCAGGCTGTTAAATTAAAGTGGCTGATGATAGACTCTAGTAAGGATCAGAATCAGTACAAAGGAGTGAATGTAATCACACAACCCTGAGTGGGAAAATGCTATGAATCAGGGAGGGTGGAGGGGGCAAGCAGACTGTATGAATGGCTCTGATGCCCACAGACCTGCAGCCTCAGAGCACAGATTCACACTGAATTTTATTTGCCATAGCTGAAGGTTGCTGTTGAGAGAGCCAGCCCTTTTCTCCCCTTTCCACACTGCTGTATTCCAGTTTTTTCCTTTGGGGCTGGATCAGTGAATAATGTACTTTCATGATCTGTAGTTTGGTGGGTTAGTTTTCCATCAAGCCAGTAACCAACTCAACTCATAGCCTCCTACGCACTGGATCAGATGTGAATGCAACAGGATGAGCAAGTGGACAGACATAGGCCTCCCTTTTGACGGCTGTTACAGTTGATACAGATTAAACTTCAAATAGGACAGGACCAAATTCTTCCTCTTATTTGTACTGATTTACTCCAGTCTGCCCATAACTTTCTGTGATGGTGACACCCCATACTGGATCTACTACTCCAGGAGAGGTCTTTTCAACAAAAAGTAGAGACAGTCTCACAGTAAAACTTGACAAAGGCGTCACATTCCTGGAAAAGTAAAGTCGCAAGAGTCTTGACACTATACAGAAAGTTGATATTCATTCTTAGGTTATAACATTTTAATAATCTTATTCAGAAGCAGTAACTATCCTGCTTTATTGGGTTAGTCAAATTCTGAAACAAAACCAACACCAAACAAAACTAAGAAAAAACCCCTCAATGCAAATACTGGAAATCAGACTAATATTTCATAGACGAAAGTATGGTAAATCACAAATATTAAAGGGCACCATTAGAAATTGGTAGCTCCTCATGGAAAACTCTCAAATGGAGAGAGAGAGAGAAGACTAAAGGTGTCTTGAGTCCTTTGCTGCTAATGTTCTCTATGGTGTGACCACACCTCTCACTTTTTCCCTAGAGAGGCTATCTTAATTTTTCTTTGTACACTTCTAGGAACAGTTCCAAACACAGAGGCTATAACTCTATCACCTGTCAGTTTGGGCTTTGTGTAAAACATGCATCTGGTGCTCTGCTGATGTCCCAAAGCTTGTGATTCTTGACAGAGGATTTGTATTTGTATTGCATTCAGTTCTGGGCTCCCCATTTCAAGAGGGACAGAGATCTACTTGAGAGAGTCCAGTGGAGGGCTACGAGGATGATTAGGGAGTGGGAACACCTGCCTTA
>JAVSBS010009476.1:0-15408 GCA_033124195.1 Coracias cyanogaster
GGCCCCATCCCTGGAGTCATTCAAGGTCAGGCTTGATGAAGCTCTGAGCAACCTGACCTAGGTAGATGTCCCTACTTGTGTAGGGAGGCTGGACTAGATGACCTCTCGAGGTCCATTCCAGCCTAAAACATGCTATGATTCTATGAACAGAGCAGAAAGCAAGACCACAACTCTCTCAGTGTTTCCATGCAACTTTCCTCCTCCAACCTTCAAGCCTCTCCTTCAAGACCAAAGCAAAACCAATGCAGACAACACCACATTTTCCCCCGGTCCTCCCCTTCACTCTCTCATGGGCTCAGTGACCCCCTCCAGCCCATCGTTAAGCTGGGGGATATTTGCTGGAGGTTTTCTAAGCGCTTGGTGCCAGTGGCAGGGCTGGCTCTTCAGCAGCTGTTCCCTTGGCCTCTCCTTTATCTCCATCATTGTGTTCACATCTGCTTCCCCCTCTGCCTCTTTCCCTGCCGCTGGGAGCCTGGTTTTAAATCACTGCTCAGCGTGCCGGCTGCCAGGCGCGGGTTCCATGCCGCCCAGCATGCCCCGTTTGGATGGGGATCCAAAAGCTGTTTGCAAGCCTCCCTCTGCCTTTTTAATTTTTTTTTCTTTTTCTTTTTTTTTTTTTTTTAAATCCTCCTGAACCTGCCAGCGCTGCCACATTGCTTTCCCCTCCTCCCTTTTGGCTACGGAGTTCTCTTGGCTCTGGAAGCATGTTCAGACACCTGGTTGCTGGCAGTGTGGGGCTTTGGCAGCAGCTGGCCGCGTGCATCTCTCCGATAGCGAAGGGGAGGTGAGCGGAGCCCAGCCGGTGAGGGTCACCATGACCCACCTTGGCTACCAGGGACATGCCGGTGGCCGGCTGCACCGCTCCCACTTGGCCGGCAGCTTTCTTGAGCCCGGTGCTGGCGGCAATCCCACCACCCGCATCCCTTTGGCTTTGCCCGAGCCCAACTTGCGGTTTTGCTGGGGATTTGTACGGTGGAGAAGCACAGATTTGTAGAGCATCGCTCAGGAGCTGCTTTTTAAGAGGTGCATTTAGGACAAGACATCACCACCTGTGGCTTCCTGAGCACGGATCCCAAGCGTGGCAATTTTGGCAGAGCAAGGCAAGAAAAACCCTTGGGAGCAACCTGAGCGGGGCACATGAGGGACGGCTCACTGCCACTCTGCCCATGCTGTGGCTCCAGACTCAATTCCCCAATGCTATCAATAAAAGAGAGGGCTATATCCTTCCCTTCCTCCAGCCAGTAACACCCACACTTCCCTGAAAGCCCCGGCTGATGCCTCCCCAGCCTCCTTTTACTCATGGTCTGTGCAGGATTGCAAACCAGCATCCCCATGGATGCCACCTTTGATGGCAAAGGCTGCACCAGACAAGCCAAACTCCCTCGACAACAGCCTCGTGCTCTCGCTCTCTGACTCCCCGAGCCTCTGCAACAGGCTTTCACTTCTGGACTCCCCTCTGGTGTGACTGGCCACAAAAATCAGTGCTAAAGGCCAAAAAAGAAGAGCCAGATTAAAGTATCAACTCCGAATTTATGCTCGGGACTTAAGGTTTAATAATGCAACAGAAAATCAATATTTAATAAAGCAAATGATGGAGAAAAACAGTGAATGGGAGATGAGCTGCTGCTCATGTTTTCAAACATATAACTCCCGGAGGAGCTGGTTTGGCAGGATGGATGCCGTACCAGATTGCCACAAAGAGCTGGCACACAGGACATCCCAGGTCCCACCAATTCCAGCTCTGATGTCAAGGGGGCTCACGGGTCTTTTATTGAAGGACAAACAAGGAATTACAGTGGTGGTCAGAGTCCAAATACCCATGGAGAGAGATCAAATGCTGATGCATGAGGGGAGCCGAGCAGCTGCCTCACTGAACAGGCCCAGATTTGTGCTAGGGCTGGAGGCTGGGCTAGCGAAAGGCGGGTGGGTGGGCAGTAGCGCGCCCAAATTGGGGTTTCAGTTGCACTGAGAAGAGCTGTCAAGTGATGGAGATCTCCTAAGTAGCCAGGAGGGAGCACAGGGGCTCAAAGCAGAAGATAAATCCCTGCCTACCGAGGAGGAAAGGAGGTGGTGGAGGTAGTTTAGGGGTTCAAGCGAGCAACCGTGGCATCAAATTCGTCTGGTAGGCGAGGTGGCACGACAAGCAAGAGGGATGCGGCAGGGATGCAGCCGCGGTGTTGGGGACCGATCGGCAGCTCTGCCTCCCTCCCCTGGAAGCTGGAGAAAACTGCAGTGACTGAGATGTCACCTGCGCATTGCACAGAGATGTCACCTACACTTTGTGCAAACCAACAGCTACCCCAGCAGCCGCGCTCTGCCAAGGCGAACCAGGCGCGCAGCTCTAGATGCACAAACTCTGCTTGCAGAGTTTGGGGACGCTGGATAAGCCCTCGAAAGAAAGAAGCCTCTCCCTCACATAGGTATGAGTGCCCAGCAGGTGGATATCTCAGCGGATGTCTCTCCGGGACAGCAAATTTTGCTCCAGTGCCCTTGGATGAAACCCCTCCTCTCGCACGACACAGCGCTGGGTTGCCTGCCTGGCCCTGCGGCACGGCAATAATTTGTTGCTTGTGCCGGGATCCTTCACGATGGAAGATGACATATAAATATAAAACGTTATCGCTCCATAACAGCCACATGCTATAAAACGTCGGGCAGAAGAATCTGCACCCACATGGAGGCAGCGCTTTAAATCTTCCCTGCGCAGTTACTGCCGTGAAAACAACAGCCCAGCTCCGAAGAGCTCCGGCAATGGAGGGAGAAGGAGAAAGGCCCCCATAAAAACACCACCGTGGTGGAATTAGGCGGTTAAGATGTGTTTATACCAGCGTGACCTTCCTGTGCTGACAACCCCAGGGTAGCTGTAGTACCGGTGTACTAGTGACGTCTTCGCCCATTCATCCCCTGCCGTGACTTTCAGCGGATGCTCCGTGTTACTATAGTAACAATAAAGCGCCGGTACCAATATTACACTACAACGAGTTGACTCTGCTCCCGCGATTACGATAACAATGCTGTTACTGTAGTAACATTACATTGTCGAGGTCTCACAGTTCTACCCTTAATTTTATTGTCGTAAGATTAAATTGCAATAATGTTATTGAGCCGCCATTAGCGTCACCATGGTAACAATAACATTAAGGTAGCGATATCGTATTACAGTGCTCCGGCCGTTCCACCGCAAATATTTTAATGTAGTAAAACAAAAGAGATTACTGCAGTAACATTAAACTGCAGTGACCTCATTAAACCCCCACCGGCTTTATCACGCTGAACAACGGCACTCTGGAAACCGTACGCAGTGGCAGTGGGGAGTGCATCCCATCAATGTGCATCCCAGAGACCAGTAAAGTCTTCAGGGAACGAAGGGAACCTGCCTAACAGGGGGTGAGCAGGAGACCTCTAGACAACTCAAGTGCTCCTCCAAGCCCTGTTTGGAGAGCTGTCAGCACAGTGTGCTGCTGGCCTCCCAGCTTCACCCGCTCTGCAGAGCCGCTGTTGAAAGGCTCCGGGTGAGATGGGCAACCTCTCTCTGAAAGCCTTTGGAGAGGATGGGTGAACAGGGCTGTTGGGAGCTGCATGCTCAGAGAGGCTCAGAGAGGAGCAGGTTCTTGTTTTCTAGAAGAGGGGTGATCAGAGGGCGAGCTCCTGGGCTCTGCACATCTCTGAGGGAGTAGCAAGGAGAGTTGAATGGAGCTCGCCTTGCCGCCACAAACGTGCACGCAGCTGTGGCTGGGTAGGAGGGAAAGAGCCAAGCTGTGGGGGTGTCGGAGGTGGATGCAGGCCTGGTGAGCATCACTGTGCTGTCCCAGCCCCAGGACACGGGCATGGCAAAGGGTTCGTGTCAGCGCAGCCCCACAACACACCGAGTACAGAGTTAGCAGCTCAGCGTACGTGAAAAAGAAAAACACGAAGGAAATGAAAACGGTCTGTTGTGTGCTATGAATCATTGGTTCTTCCTTCCCCTCGCTCCATTCTCCTGCCAACTATTTCTCGTTGGGAACAAGACACATCCTCCCATGGGTCTGGTGGTGCCTGGCCCGCTCGCCTCGCTGGGTGCCAGGCAAGCACAGAGGATGCTTTCCCTTCACCACCACTACCCCGTTACCAACTTGCTCTCTCTTCTAACAGCAGTTAACGCACTCGATCACCGTTCACCTCCCCATCCCTCCCATTCTCTACTCCCCCTGCACCCACATGCTGCGGGAAGGAGGAGAGAGGCCGTGCCACAGCATGAGTGGGACACGTCCCAGTGGGATGCATCCCGCCTGGCTCCCTCCAGTAGCAGAGCAGGCACGTAACTGGGGCAGCCCGAAGCTGCAGCGAGGGCAGGCATGTGAGCCTGGAGCAAGTGCTTCCAGTATGGGCTCTGGAGTCCCTGCTTCCCCCCCTCTCCTGCCCCCCGATATAATTGCTAATTAATAATAACGTTTAGCTCTCAGATAGCGCGTTCCATCTTCAAAGACCTCTGTCGACATTAATGAATTAATCCTCATCAACCCCCCTGTGAAGGAGGTGACAATTATTATCTCTGCCTCACAGATGTTAAATTGATTTGCAAAGAGGTCAAGTGACTTGGGGGAGGCCGGAGGGAGCCGGCCCAGCCCCAGCTATATTCCAGCCTGTTCCATGAGGGAACATGGACAAGCACATCAGTGGGTTAAACCTACTCCCTTGGCCAATAGACCCCACAGAGAAGCGAGGGCTGGTAACCTTGGGAGGGAGATGAGAGATCCAGGGGCAGCAATGGATGTGGGAACAGCAGAGATGCTCCCGGGAGCAGAGCAAAACTGGGATACAAAGCCAACAACGAGGACAGTGCATGAGAGCGCGTGGGAGACCTTCCGTCCTCAACAACAGCCCTGATACAAAAGGAAAAGATGCTTTGACGAATGGACGGTGATTAGCAACAAAAAAGAGATGGGGAAGGAACACATCAGTCAAAGGAGCCGAGAGCGCAGGCGAAGCGAGGCAGGATTTTGGTTTTGTGCCACTTGTTTCCTCTTCTCCACCGGTTTGGGAAGGCTCCCCCAGCTCTCCCCAGGCCTTTTAGAGGGCATTATCTAAACCTGCTTTGGCTTCTAGAAGGAACAGCTTCTTCTCTCACAGGGGATAAGGTGTGGACACAGCAGAAAAACCCATGCCACCAGCAGCTCCTGGGGTTTCTGCTGGGGAGCATCCTGCCCAGCCTGAAACTCCAGCTCTATACATGGCCAGCATCTACACACCCTCAGCGCCACTGAGCTACCAAACAGCTCTGGGCAAATCCCCCTGCCCCTCCTCATCCTCAGCACCAGGGCCAGGCTCAGAACCCCAGCAGCGGTGCCAAAGCTCCTGGGTAGCGGGTGATCAGGAACGCTCCCAGCATCTCCTGAAAAAAGAAAAAAAGCCAGGCACAAGCAGTACATTTCCTGTTTTCCCTACAAGCCACCTTGAGGCCTTTGGAGAAGAATGATGACAACTGCAGGGACTGATCCTTCTCTCCCAGCCCATGCCACCACTCCGCGGTGCCACCATTTCCCGCGCACCCCGGTACGAGGCAGAGAAAGCGGTCGCAAGAAGTTCTCCTCCCTCTCCCACGAGTGAAAGGGGCTTATGGCATCAAAGGAAAATTAATTGGGCCGAGTTGTGCGCTTGAAACAAAGCCGGCTTGGGCACTGCGGCCCCACCAGCGGCTTTATCTCGCCGGCGCACACCTTGGCAGCGATGCTCGCGGGGCGGCCGCGGTGCCACCGACACGACGCCCGTGCCCCCCGCCACCGTGCCACCTGCGCCCGCAGCCCCCCGATTCCGCCCCGCAGGTAATTAACTCCCAGACAAAGGCAGGGATTTGCAGATTAACCGGGGCCGGGGAAAGGAGTGGGAAAACTCATTTACACCAAACAAAAGGGGAGGGGTGATTAGTTGCTCCAGTGACAACAGAAAGAGCCAGATAGGGCCAGGGACACTGATAAAGAAGCAGGGAAAGCGCTAATATCCCCCAGTTGCCTGCCTTATTTTTTATTTTTTCTTTCCTTCTTTCTTTCTTTCTAAGCACTAGAAATTCCACCATTTTCTATCATGCAAATTTGTGTGCCTAAATGAGATTAAACTCTGCCTCTTTCCACCAAGTCCATTTCCCGCGCCGAGATAAGGCCAACTTCCCTTAATGCCTCTTACAAGGCGGTGGGAGTGTTTTGCAGGCGCGCGTTGGAGACGGCTTATTATCAATACAAATAAGAGCTTTCCAGACACCATCCTCCTCCTCCCTCTCCTCTCTCTTTTCAACCCAGGAACCTGGAAAACAGCTTAAATAGCTGAAGTGTCCTGCGGTGACTGGGGAGAAGGGGGAGGTTGAGATGCTGACACAGGGGTGAGCAGTTGGACTTAGTAAGGAAACCAGGATGAGATACGGGAGAGGAAAGGAAAAGAAAGCATCACTCCTCAGAGGTCAATGGGGCTCAAGTCCTCTTTCTCACTCTCCTTCCAAGTCCTGAGCTTGCAAGTGGGGCTTCCCTGGATTTTGTCTCGGGGATTTTCACCCAGAAACACCTCGCTCTTCTCAGGCAGACTCCTGTAAACGCGAGCAGTGCCACTTCTCTGTGCTTCTGTCTGGTCTTAGGACAACTCCTCCTAAGAAGAAATGGGGGCTGAGTGAGTGGAACAGGCAGGGAGCACCTTCCAGACACTGCAGATGACACGGATGCTCCCTGAGCTGTTCATTTTAGGTCCAGCTGTAGTCTGGGAGTTTCTTTCCCGGTGCTAAGAACCTCCTCGTACTTTTTGCAGCTCTGTTGTTGGCTCACATCATCTTGGCATTACCAACGCTGAGCCTGACCCCATTTACGGCAGCCCCTGAAATAGCAGGTCTGAACTTTGATGCATTCAATGCCAAGGGTCTGTTGTCTCATTCCCGGGCTCATTTGTCCCACATTAGTGCAGAGGCAGCGGGAAGGAGCGACGCACCGAAGGACCTGCTATTCCTGGATTGGCAGCAATCACCTTTTGCCTTTTGTAGCAGGATTTCAAGACTGACAAGTGTTTCTGAAAGCCTGACCGACAAGGAAAGGTGGGAGAGACGAAGCTTGCATCCTTTCAGAAAGAAGGTGGTTAAGGGGCAACACGATAACAACCTTCCCCAAAGCAGAAGGTTGTTACAAAGAGGACACTGATCAATTGCTCCCCACGTCTGCTGGGGATAGGCTGAGAAAAACTCCACTTCATTTGCAACAAAGAAGGTTTTAAGTTAGATATTAGCTATACATTTTCTAATTATAAAGGTAGCGAAGCAGTAGAATAGAGTGTCTAGGGAGACCGAAGGACCTGCTTTGTTAAAGATTTTCAAGAATAGCTTTCACACGTGTTTGCCAGCAATGTCTCTGCCTTGTTGCAGGGGGACAGGCTAAATTAGCTCTTAAGGTGCCTTCTACCCACCTATTTTGGGATCTTAGCCATCAGTGCAGGCAACCTAGAAATACAAGTGTAGCACTTCCCGTGCTGCAGCATGGACATCCTTGGTTCATGGTGGTTTCTAGCTGATTTTCTCCCACTGCCTTGGGGGACCATCCCCAACACTCATGCCCCAAAGGAAGCTCCTTCTCTCACTCCTATTCTGTTTTTTGCTCTTCCCCCCATAGCACCACTTCCAGCAGCAGTCCTTGGCAGAAAACAAAGATGCCTCAGCTCCATCCATGGCCCTTTCCCACCAATATCCCCTAAACCTGGGGAGAAGGAGGGGTGCACAGCATGGGCTGAAAATGTTTGGACCCTGGCCGATGCGCACTCATCACACTTCTCTAGGGGAGCAGCAGGATGCTGAAATCCTGGCTGGAAGGGGAAAATCTCCTTGCCCCCCACAGCCAGCCCCTTTGGAGAGCACAGTCTGCCCCAGGACAGGATTTAATTGCATCCAGAGAGGCTGGAGTGCTCCTCCCTCTACACCTGTGCCCCCAGGCCCTTTCCTGGTGCAGGAAGGGGAAAGTCAGGACCTGCTTAGAGCAGCCTGCACACCTCCCTCTTTCTGGCTGCACCTGGACTAACATTGCTCCAAAGAGAAGACCTCCCCTCTTTCCCACCTCCTCTTACCTCTTCTCCTTTCCTAGCAGCTTGTGGGAAAGGGCAAAAGGTCCCACAGGCACACGCTGAACTTGGCGCATCCCTCAAATCTGGCGCTAGGATACTCTGCTTTTCTGGGAAGGAGGAGTAAGCGCGTGTTCCCACCAGCTCAATGCCCTTTAGTACAGGATTACACCAGCTTGTGTACTTATTGGGCTCATTTTCCAAGGCAGGAGAATTAATCCTGGCACCCCAGCCAAATTTTAATCGGGGCCATTAAGGCAGGCTTCCCTTTAATTGGACATGATATTCACTTCTATGCCCTGCTCCTGCATTGCTGCAGTTAAGACCCTTACCACCTTCCCCTCGAGAAAGGGCTGGGTGAGCCAGGCAAGAGCTCCTGAAACCAGGGGGCCTGCTCCTGAGAGCTGGAATTTCTATCTGCAGCAGTGAGGATGTTCAGCACGTTATAGGACTAAGCCCATCACCAAATCCTCCAGTACTTAACTGTACTGCAGCAAGGAGTGAAGGTATGACCTTTCCTTCCAGAACCCAAAAATCTCTTCCTAATGATACAGCAAGACACAAGAGGGATGGACCTGGATGTCTGCTGATACGGGAAATTTAGGTCAGGAAATGGGAATCAGAAGAGAACAGATAGAAATTGTCCTGCACCACCGCAGTGCCTGATAGCGACTTCAGAACTTGCGGGTGATCGACTTTGGCTTAAGAAACTCAGGCAGGTAATAACAGATTGCAAGATAAACAGCAAGGGCCGGGGTTGGCAATGCATCTGCTTTCTCTCCACGGTTAATGAAGATGGAGAAAGCCTGGCTCTGTTTAGTTTGCTTGATTGCTCAAAGAGGAAAGAGAAAACGGAAAGGGAAGGAGGAGGGGAAATAAAGGCCCTGGGTTTGGGGTTTTTTTCCCCCCTTCTATTCATTAGGCTGTCAATACCGCTCAGGCCTGGCATATCGATGGTGGATTAGCTCAACCCGGCTCTGTGTACAAGACCAATGCCTTTTTAACCCAGCTTGTTTCCAAATCAATACAGCCATCAGCATTCGAAAATTAGCCCGAGACGAGATTCCAATACTCAGGCTGGTGTGTCATGCTAAGAGGGCTCCTGGCCAAACCGCAGAAGGAGGAAAAAAGTTGCTAGCAAGGGGTTAGAGATTTTTCATTAATCTTCCCCAGGGCTGCCTCCCTAAGAACGCACCAGGCCCCACACGTCCCACCACGCTGGCTCCCCCTTGCCCAGCGCACGTCCTCCAGCACGGACACAGGGCCTACCTTGTGTGAACGTCCATCTGCTTGACCATTGCGTCTGGCCACGCTTGCACATCCCCACTTGAGAGCTCAGGTGTGCCCGTGTGCTCGAAGAGCACACATACACCTTGGTGCGGGGTGCCCACCTGCAGCCAGTGTGCGCTTGGCCACCGCGAGCCCTCCACTACCCCACGCCAGCCTTCCCCCTCGTCCTCCTCCTCTTCCTCGAAGAAGTATGGAGTTTCAACACACAAACACATATTGTTGCTAGGCATACACACACACCCCCGCAAAGTACACAAATCTGCCAGCTCGCGCTCGTTTTCCCCCAACACAAGTTCTACTTCAAGCATTGCCTCCAGCATGGAAAACAAAAAAAACCCATCAAAATAGCACAACAACAACAAACAGGAACACAAGTTTGCCAGTGACTGCTTCTGCCTGGATCAGAGCCCCGTGACTGCTCCAGGAAAGTTGGATAAATGCATTGCCCAGCTTCCCTGGGACTCTCCAAGCCTGTTGATCAGCTCCTTTACGTTCTCACCCAGTTGTCCTATGCGCTCAATGTAGGAGCAATGGGAGGAGAAGACACCATGGAAAAAGGAAGGAAGATAAATCAAAGCACCAAGCCCAACCCCTCTATGAAGTCCCTTCCTCTTACCTTGCACAATGAGATGGACGCGCGATGTCTTGGGGTGATTGTCTGTCTGCACGGAGCAGGTGTAGGGGCCCTCATCGTACACGTCCACATCTTGGATCTGGATGCTGTACTGGGTTTTGGTGTTGGCCAAGAGCACCACCCGAGGGTCCAAGCACCACTTGTCATTGCCAGCATAGAGGATGCTGCTGCGGTTCAGCCAGGCCACTCGGGTGACTCGGCTGTCCACGGAGCACCTGGGGAGAGGAAAAGAGGTGACACGTCAGTGTGCTGCTCATGGGTCTTCTGCCCTTCCTTTCCCAGCCCCTCCTGCTCCTCCTGGCACTGTTTTCAGCTTTGCTACCAGCAGTAGTTTCAGAAACCAAGTGTCTGAAGAGGACAATGTCAGCACTTCACCTGTGGTGCTCAGAGCACCGATATCCAGCTAAACTGGTGGCTCCGGAGGTCTGCCCAAGAGCCTCACAATGATTTCAGATCAGAGGTCAGAGCCAACTGGTACCAGCCAGGAAAGGACCTTTTACTCCTTCGTTCCCATTTGCCCCTTTGCAAACTCGGACATAATCTGAGCTGAGCCAAAAACCTCCGCCCTGAGTCCAAACCACACTTTGTTTGTGGGGGTGCAGGTTGTTACCTCCTGCCCAAACCCATCACTTGTCATTCTCTCCACAGACCTTCATGTCCCTGCAGCCAGGCAAAGAACTGCAAAGCAGAGCCGGGAAAGCAGCTCGTGCTGCTTCACAAAAGAGCAAGGAAAATTCATCTCAGGAGAAAGCCAGCTCTGACACACCTCTAAAGAGAAACCTTGAGCTTCCTACCATTTGTGCCCTCTGTCAGCTCTTCCCCACCCATCATCTGCATCACTGCATCTCCCTCACTGACTGCACCTTTGCCCAGCTAAGTATTTCACTTATCAAGTGATGCTTTGGAGATAGAAATCTTCTCTATCCAGCCTCATTAAGAAACTGAGCCCTCTCAGAAGACAGCATGGTGCAAACCTAGATGAGACTTTGCTCCTGAAGCATGGTATTTTCCTGTCCACATCACCGTGGGTCAGCCCTGCTCCTCCTAAAGGTCTCCGCCAACCCTGTAACCCTCCATTCCCACATCCCCAAGGAAGGTTTGAATCCTCCATTTCCACAAATCTTCTCCACTTCACCAAAGATGTCCAAGCCCTTCCCCAGGCAGCAGAAAACCGCAGCCCCCCAAGTCAGCTAAAACCCAGAAAGGTCAGTATTACGGAGCTGTAAGGACTTGGCTGTGCTTTGCTGGATGCTGGCAATGGAGGATAAGGTCCCTGCATAAAATCCCTCAGCCTAAGATCCCCCATCTACTTCATTACTTGTGCAGTGGCTGGGATGCTGGTTAACTTTGTAGGCACCACAAAAGAGCACGACAGCTTCTGGGAGGTCTCACATGGGGTCACCTCAACAAATGCAAGGGGCTTAATGGGTTATAGATGTCAAACTGCAGTAGCAGAGGAGTTAAGGGCAAGGATGACTATATTTGGGGTATAGAGACTTAACCAACTCTTTAGGGACTGTCCTTTCTCAGGGTGAGCCATCTCCTTACTGGTGGGCAAGTTCTCTTTCTGTGTTCATTACTAATGCCAGTGAAGACACAGACCTGGGGACAGGCTGTCCCATCTCAACCAGCCTTTTTTAGAGGTATCTCTTCAGTCCCAATGATTACAGGAGAAGCCTAAATAACCCACTCAGCCTGAGCACACAATATTTGGAGGTAGGGATGATAGGTCCCCATGAGGTAACGTGCCCAAGGCAAGATGGGTAGTCTGCAGCCTCGGACTCCTCAGCTGATTTGCTAGGCAAGTACCCAAGCTGCTGCACCATCCTTCCTCTCTGGTGTGAAAAACATCCAACAAATTACACAATTTTACTTCTGTTCCATAATGATATTACGATAATAATAAATTAAATGCGAGCAGATTTTTATTATCCACATAAAAGCGTGCAATAGATTCAGCCTGGGCTGAACACCAAGAACTCGCCTCTTGCTCTCAGCTGCATTACAACAGGACCAAAACCTGAGAGTTGGGTTGCTCAACTTGAACAACACTTGAGATTTCTCCTCAGAACCTCAACTCCGCTGGTCGCTCAGACCTGTGGAGCTCCAATAAAATGCCGGTGGGCGTGTGGTGATGGCTCTGACCTGCCCATCACGATGCCATGAAATAGGCTCCCATGGCTGCAGCGAGCAGCATTTCTGCACCACCACAGGGGTGTCCACCCTCACTGCCGGAGCTGTACTGTGGAGAAGGACCGGGAGATGAGAAGCCAGACGTGGCTTGAATTTCTCGGACCAGTCCCTTCTGCAGACTGATTACCCCTGAGGACCCGTAAGCAGGCTGAACTAAACATATATAGTTCCTCTCTCCTCCTCCACGCCACTTTTTTTTTTTTTTTTGTGAAATGCATCAGCTTGGAGATCCCTGGATAATAATGGAGCCAGACAGTGTGCAATCCAAGCATTCCCTCTATCATATGGGCATTTAAGTGCTTTTGAAAAGCAGCGGGGCTCAGGTAACGCATGAGGCAACAGTGAAATAAGTGCTTTCGCCCTTCACAGCACCCGGTCGCAATCTCTTCTTATCACCTAGACACGCTTCTCTGTCCCTGGGATCGGCAAGCTTCAAGTTGTTATTTTATATTCTTCCCTGCCTCTTAAAGCTCCCAAGCCAATATATATAAAGCACAGGAACAGCTTCTGGAGAAGACACGCTCCAACCTCTGGCCATGATGTGCTATTTAGGGGATGGTGGGTCAGGCTCTTACCCAAGCTCTTTCCAGCCCACCGTGCCAAACCCCGTTCCTCCTCGCTCCGGTCGGGGTCCCCGTGGCCGAGGCTCACTGCAGCGGCACGACGCTCTTCCAGCCCCTCCATCTGCTCCCCTTCCCTCCTCCAGCAGCTCCTCTCTCCAGAAGCCCGGCAGAAGCAGGGATGGAAGCCCTCCTCTCCTGCACGCAGGCAGCCGAGCGGAAAGCCTTTGGCTTGGGCCGGGAAGCCGGGCTCCAAGCACAGGTGGAGAGCAAAGGCACCACCGAGCCTGCAGCCTCCCCCCACTTTCCACCCTGCTCCTGGCAAGGTGCAAAGCCCTGAGATGCTTCCTCCACCTTGCTGGAGGCTCTTATCCCATGATGTGCCAGGGAGGGAGGGGAGAGAGAGGTCCCTGGGGTGCCAGAAAACAGCGCTTGCCTCCAAAAAGATGTAAAAATAATTAAGCACAGATGAGGTACTTTTCTCTCTCAAGATCCTTAATCCTCGTTACGTTCCTGCTTGGAAGGCAAGGCCTCCTCCTGGAAGACGAAAGTCTGCTGCCGGTCAGCAGAAGGAGGAGATGCTGCTTCTCCCTCTCTCTGCTGTTTCTTTCCCTCTAAACCCAAAGTCCCAAGCCCCAGGGTTTCTCCTCTGGATGGAGGAAGCGTTGCTAACCCACCACTGCTGCATCAGCCTGGGGGTAAGTAGTGATGGGGTCTAGAGAGATGTAGCTCCTCAAGCCGCACCAGACCCTCTGCTCCCTGCTGCCACCGAGGACGCCTCAAAATCACCACAAAGGACGGAGTTTGGGCATTTTAAGAGAGTTGCATGCACTGACCAAAGGTGAGAGCTGCTGAAAATGCCAAGAAAGCCCCGGGTAGGGATAAACCAGCCCTGGCCAGAGGGGAGCAGCCTGCTTTGCAGACATGGCCCTGCTCCCAAAGACCCCACAACCCAACTGCAGCCACCGCAATCAAGGATTGGGAATCAATAAGCAACAAGATGCCAAAGCTGAGCATCCTGACCACTGATCCCACTCGTGCCTCGTACAGCCCCCGGTACCTCCCTCCTTTTGGCGCAGGCACAGATGGCACACGCCAGCAACGACATGCCCTCCTCAATTTCTCTCTTTGTTTGCGCGAGTTTGCACACAGAAAATGACGGGAGAGGAGGTGGCCCGGCAGTGGGGGGAAGGAGGTTTTTAATTACTGAAGTGTAGTAATTGGCACACAACACTTTTTTTGTTGCCTCTTCTGCAGCTCGCTGGTGTTCCAGAGGGCTGGGCTGGAGAGCACAGATTGCCTCAGCCCAGCAGGACACACAAGAAATGAATAATGTTAATTAGAACTGAAAGGAGCTCAGTGAAATTACCAACCTGATTGCTGTTTTCATTGCAATTATCAGGGTACAAGCTCCATCGTGGGGAGGGAGGGACTGGGCTAAGCCCTGGCTCACCCCACCAAACTTGGTGGCCCAACCTGGGGCCATGACCAAGCTGACCCCCACCGTAGGCTGGCTTCTCCTTCCATCAACACCTAATTTTCACTGTGTTCCCAGTGTTTCCCAGAGAAATTGCTTTCTCAAATCCAGACCAGTTGATGGAGTTTCACAGCACAGATCCACCACCAAGCATCCCTAGATGTCTTTTCTTTTTCCTTTCAGACTAACTCAGCAATTCGCAGACACCTCTGGATTTTGAAGCAATCCCTTCCACACCACCAGTGTTTTGTCTCTGAAAATTAGGAACTAGCTTGGAGTTTTGTTTAAAACTGGGTGCAAAAGGAAAGCTGGGCAAGGAGATAAGCTGGTCCAGCCCTGCCTTGCCCCCGGCATCTCATGTCCCAGGCAGCATCTTCAAGCCTCTGCACCATCAGCCATGCTATAAATGATCATCTAAACTAGACGGCTGCCGGAGGCAGGAGCTCCACATCTCAGATTTATTTCTGTGATTATCACATTTTATTGTTATTTATTAGGATTAATTAAAGGCCAGGCTGTGAACATCTCAATCCCATTCAGGCACAGTCCCACTGCTCTCATAGACTTCCCTATGATGTTTATGCTCTGGTGGCAATAGAAGTTTGACCGTCAATTCCTGAGCAAAGAGAAAGATGGGGATGGTTGGGATGCTCCTCGGGACACATGCTGCTGGGATGCCCACACCATGGACAGCCTGTGGTGTGGTTATTGTGGAGAAGGTGATCTAGAAGCTTTTTTACTAAAAAATATGAAGCCAAAACCCTCATTGCCACCACCCAGTGTGGTTTCCCTCTCACTACTCTTTGCTCTATTGGGTTAAGTCACGCACTAGCAATTTCTACCAGTCCAGCCCTTCTTCCGCAGGATTTACGGCATCTGCTCGCTCTCTCTGCGCACAGGCACTGCAGCACCGTCTGCTCGCAGCCGCACCGGCAGGGACAGAAGAAGAAGGGGTTTTTCAGGTGTTGTGTGACCATGACGCAGCACATACTGAGAACACACGTGCCCATCACGGGACCACCCCACCCGTCCTCACCCTCAACTGCAAGATCAGCTGGAGGGCATCATAGAATCACAGACTAGTTTGGGTGGGAAAGGACCTTTAAAGGTCACCTGGTGCAACCCCCCTGCAGGGAGCAGGGACATCTGCAACTGGAGCAGGTTGCTCAGAGCCCCGGCCAACCTCACCTGCAATG
>JAVSBS010009476.1:15508-28345 GCA_033124195.1 Coracias cyanogaster
CAAGTGCAGGGTCCTGCACCTGGGCAGGGACAACCAGCATTATCAATATAGGCTGGGAGAGGACATGCTGGAGAGCAGCCCTGTGGAAGATGACTTGGGGGTACTAGTAGATGAAAAGCTGGACGTGAGCCACCAATGTGCAATGGCAGCCCAGAAGGCCAATTGCATCCTGGGCTGCATCAAAAGAAGTGTGGCCAGCAGACCAAGCGAGGTGATTCTGCCCCTCTGCTCTGCCCTGGTGAGACCTCACCTGGAGTATTGCGTCCAGCTCTGGAGCCCCCAGCACAAGAAGGACGTGGACCTGCTGAAGAGCGTCCAGAGGAGAGCCGTGAAAATGATCAGAGGGTTGGAGCACCTCTCCTGTGAAGACAGGCTGGGAGAGTTGAGGCTGTTCAGCCTGGACAAGAGAAGGCTCCAGGGAGACCTTATAGTGACCTTCCAACACCTGAAAGGGGCCTATAAGAAGGCAGGAGGAGATCTGTTCTCAGGGGTCTGTAGTGACAGGACAAGTGGGAATGGTTTTAAGCTAGAAAAGGGTAGATTTAGATTAGACATGAGGAAGAAGTTCTTTAATCTGAGGGTGGTTGAGCACTGGAACAGGTTGCCCAGAAAGGCCCCATGCCTGGAGTCATTCAAGGTCAGGCTTGATGGGGCTTTGAGCAACCGGACCTAGTTGGAGATGTCCCTGCCTGTTGTAGGGGGGTTGGACTAGATGGCCTTTAGAGGTCCCTTCCAACCCAACACCTTCTATGGTTCCATGATTCTGTAATCATAATAGTTACCTGTTTCTTGATACTGTTTGTACAACTTTCTAGTTGACTGAGGACTCCTCAT
Source organism: Coracias cyanogaster (assembly GCA_033124195.1). Taxonomy (NCBI): domain Eukaryota; kingdom Metazoa; phylum Chordata; class Aves; order Coraciiformes; family Coraciidae; genus Coracias; species Coracias cyanogaster. The sequence goes on from JAVSBS010009476.1 coordinate 16,343, forward strand.
GTTTCACCTATGAAGCCCCACCCAGAGGGATTAAGGGCTGTCAGAGAAATTTGAAGCAGAGTCTTCAAGAGTGTGGTGTTAAAGCTACTTCAGTCACATTAATCTTACTAATAGCAACGGAAGAAACATAGTTTTTAAGCTGTATCAAATCAGAAGGTAAGTAACAGGTGGGGTAGGAAAGGTCATGTATGGTCTGAGTTTCACTTTCAGGTCTGGAGGCAGGATAGTATCTCAACCAGAGTGATGAGTCACCCATAGCTCACGTTTCTACCCATCAACTCCAACAGGAATAGGATCCTATCCAGAGGGAGCTTAATACCTTTGCCTCTGGAAACGTCATTGCTGTCATTAGCCCGTTTGGGGGCTGGTGCCTTTGCTGAGGCTTGCGGCGGCAAGCAGAATTTGGAACTGAAGAAGCAGACACTTCACCATGATCTTATATTTTTATGAGAAATATTTTTGCCTCGAGTGAAGACACTTCCGCGCTTCCTTTGTTGAGTGCTGTATGCCAGGGAGATTTCTCAAGAATGTAACTGAGGCCTGTGCAGCTTAACAGCTCTGTGCTATTGTACGTAGAGTTACTGTTTGACCGCTGTTAGGTGTGGTGGATGTCACAAGGCTTGCAGGAGCTTTAACAGTGTTTGCCCAGAGGAAATAAGGACTGCGGATGCAGTAAAATTAGAAAACTGTTGTTTTCTAAATGCCACTAAAGTGGTTTGCATCTTCTGCCAGCCATCTTTATCGATACCTTGGCAAGCTTTCTGTAGATTAGGTCCTTGAAAATGCTTTTTGGGTCACACCACCCTCAACATCTACTTGAGAGAGTCCAACGAAGGGCTACAAGGATGATTAAGGGACTAGAACAGCTGCCTTATGAGGAAAGGTTGAGAGCCCTGCGGCTTTTTAGTCTGCATACAGAGCTCAGAGGTTTGTTATGTGATATGAACTGCAGCATTACAGAATGAGGGGCAGTTGGCATCTTGGCTTCCTAGTGCTCGGCTTCCTCAGAAGCTGGCTGTCCCACCTTCGGTCACAAGCAAGCCACACGAACCTGCCTCCGTCATCTTCAGCTTTCAGGAGCTCAGCAATACTCAGCAGAAAACACAGAGGGGACTCTAGTTTGAGTCCCTGGTGCACGAGCTACTGGTTTTGTCTGTCTCATGCTGAATATTAATCACACGGTACCTAGGCCTGGTACCTTCCAGAAACGCAGATTAGCCTATTTGAAGCTCTGCTACTCTGTTTTTGAGTGCCAAACTTGATGGACTTTTGCCTGTTCTTTTCTCCTTGCAGCTGGGTGGAAACAAAGACTGAGGGCATCCAGGTTGAAGCACGGTGTTAGAGCCCTCAGTGCACTTTCACCGGTGAAGTTCAGAAAGGAGCATTGTGCACCATAGGATATTGTATCTGTTCTAATCTGCTTTCAGGGGACCTTTCTTCAGTTCTGCAGTCTCGTACTATCTTACATCTGATGCTGTGAACTTGCCATCAAAAAGGCACTTGATAACTAGCCAGCAAAGAGAAAACTGAGTTTTGCTTTTAGGCCAGTGTCTTTCTCTGGTGTATCTTTGACCATAGAGTTCTTGAGGCTGGTGACACTTCCCGTTTAACTTAAAGACTACAAACTATCCAAGACCGACGGAGCATTTCCTCCTTGTGTATTCGGTGCCTTGGAAGTAAATACATAAGCCATGAGAGAAAGGTGTATGGCACGTGGTCCTCTGTGGGTGAATACCATCGAGTCCTCTTCCTGAAATGCAAAGTCATTATGTGTGACTGTAAAACGTAGTCAGATGAGCTGGATAATCTGAGTGTGTTGCTCTGAAACCTAGGACCTGTGCCAGATGACTTTGCATTTTCACTTCTGCCTTTTGGTTCAAGGCCTTAAATTTTAACGATTCAAAACAAGTTGCTACTTACACAAGCCTACTGCTAACAAATACAACATTTTTACAAAAGCCAGAATCTGAGAAGGACGGAGTCGTGCGTCAAGTGCTGTGGAAGGGCTGACAAATGCAGGCTTTTGTTTCTAAACAAAAAGAGCTGCACTAATGGTCACGCTGCTGCTCTGGTTTTGAGACCATCCAGAAAAGACCTGCCTAGTGTTTTCTCCTACAGCTTTGGAAGCGATGAGAGCCTGGCAAGGGGAAGCCCAGTAAACGCGTGGCGAATGTGCCTTTGCCCCGGTGGTGTGATGCTTCTGGGAGAAGAGGCCGTGGTGAAGGAGCCGGGGAGAGGAGGAGGTGCCAGGGAGGAGGGCAGAGGCTGATGTTCATAAGACAACAGTCTGTAATGAGGCAGGGGAGATGATGGGGTTGGAGGACGTCTGGGGCAGAGCAACAGGGCTGATGCCAACGTGCTACACAAGAGCAGAACGTGCCCGCAGAGTCGTCTTTTAGGTATAAACAAAGAGATGGAGACTGGGACAATGGAGGTTTTGGGCTGTCACTTCAGTGTTTCAACAATCTTGCCTCTTGCTGCATGTCTTGTAGGTCTCAGGGTAAAGGATTAATCAGATACAGCTCGTGGCATTTCCAGTTTTGGTGGTGAGGAAGTGAATTCCTAAATCCCCTGACGCCTGTAAGGTTTCAAATGAGTGAGTAGTAAAGCCAAGTGGTATAAACCAATGTAAGAAGCTTTGGTCGCTCCTTACTAAATCAAATGTGTCTTTGTTGTTTCTTTCCCCACCTGGCACCAGTGGAAGGGCGCTAAGAGGTGTATGACACAGAAGTAAGGGAAGTCAGACAGGCTTTGCACCAATCTTACGCAAGCTGGCATTTGTTAAAGCCTATGGAAAAGGTGTTGCAGCATCTTAGAAGAGCTTAGATAAGCTTAAGCTGTGTTTGTAGATAGATCTTTTCTATTTCACCCTAACACAGAATTCAGAGAACTGAAAGAGGGTGGACATGAAGCCATCAAGCTTTGGGTAGACCAAAGCATCCAGGACTTAGACCTGTGAGACCTGGTGGCTTTGTCCACAGTGATAAATACAAAGGGCCTATTCTTCAGCTGTTGGGTTTGAGCTGATGTCTACAGAAATACATTGGACATGCCAGAGCTTTAAAACTGGAAAGGATAGACCTGGAAAAGAGCAGATGATTTGAAGTTACCTGCTGCATGCGAAGAGGGAAGGGAGGCAGTGGTGAGGGCAGAGCTCTGTGCAGGTTCTACAGGCTGCTGGGGGTAGGGGAAGGATCGTGTCAAGGGTGCAGCAAGCAGAGCTGAGGGGCTGCAGCCAATTAGGATGTGGGGTTTAGTGAATGAGCTTGCTCAGTTTGGTCAAAAGCAGTTTGCAGTTCAGGAAGAAGAGCAGCACCCACACCCAGGGGTTGCCTTGGCTGCTGGCATAGGTTGGAGCTCTGGAGGGAAGAAATTCCTGCTGGTGACTATAGACAATCCATTCGATGAGCATGGCTTAGTGGTGCAGAAGATAGTATGGATTCGGTGGGAGTACTGGGCAGATTGGCAGTTCCCAGAAGTTCAAGGATGTCCGAAGCAGCCCCTTAGACCTCTCTGGCCTGTGAAGTCCAATCTGGGCCATGGGAAGGGGACGGATGGCAGCAGTACTGGGTTGATGCTTGATCCTTGCTAGTGAGAAGAGCTACCTCTAGTGGGATGTACGGTATAATTACAGTGAACTCTGCTTTGCTAACTTCACCGGGTTTTTGGAACAGTCTTGTTGCTGGGCTAGCCCATCCCAGCAGGATGGATCCCATTTCACTTTAAAGGGTGAGCCTTTCTTGAAGGTTTCTTTCTCAAGGGCTTACCTAGAGACTGAAGTAGGAATTTTGACCAAGTTCAATTATGTTGTTACCAAGCAGGAACAGTTAAATTATGAATTTATAAGAAGGGTTGGAAGGGAAAGCTGACCTTTAAATGCAGTATCCTTGCTTTGCCGTGGCTATGTCGTGCTTGTCTTGCTGTGCATCACCAATTTCCTACCATCTGACTGCTATGCAGAATGATGGTTCATATTATGGTCTCCAATCACGATGCAGTTCCTCTGAAGAAGTCAAATTTATGCGCTAATATGTCCTATGCATTCCTAGTGTCAATAATAACATGGGATTTCACTTTAATGGTAGGTGATACTACAAGTAGCTTTCCTGGGTAAAACGTTCAGTTGTATCAAATTATTCATTTTGTGCATACAAAATTTGAATTGCTCTTGATTAATGCAAACTCAAGTTAACATTAATATTAGGTTCAGATTCTCATCTTTTTAAGTATCTACAAATGTAAGCGGAGCTGTTGCACTTGAACTGATGAATGACTTCAGTCCAAGTTTCCTCTAAAATTCTCCATTGGCTTTTTTCAGTGAATCTTCACGTGTGCGCGGCTGTGACATTTAAGACGCCTTAAATCCGTTTCAGATTTCTTCACCACAACTAATGTAAAATCCCGTAGGAACTGATGCTGGATTTGCGTTAAGTGGACTAACTATCAAAAGCTGAATGTAATAGATTAGAGATTAACCAGGTTTGCAGTACATTTTGTTAACTCACTCCTTGTCTAACTAGATCTTCCATCCTGTTTCTGTAAGGGTAATGTTACATACGAATGTACACCTTGAATATAATGTCACAGCAGATAGAAAATACCTATTAGCCGGAGGGAATTAGAGATTAAATCTCATGGTGAATAACTCCTGCTTGCTGATGACTAGAAGAAAGATGGGAAGACTTCAAGCTGTTGTATTTGCTACCTGCTTCAGGCACGTGCAGAGACCCTGTAAAGTGTCTATCCATAGACTCACAGAATGTTTTGTGTTGGAAGACACCATTAAAAGCCATCTGGTCCAACCCACCTAAGGGGAGCAGGGACAACTTCAGCTAGAGCAGGTTGCTCAGAGCCCCGGCCAACCTCACCTGCAATGGTGCCAGGGATGGGGCAGTGACCATCTCTCTGGGCAACCTGGGCCAGGTTCTCACCACCCTCAGCATAAAATATTTCTTCCTTCTCTCTAGTCTAAATCTCCCTCTTTTAGTTTCAAACCATCACCCCTTGTCGTGACCCACCTGGCCCTGCTAAAAAGATTGTCTCCACCTCAAGATCACACTGATGTGACACCACCAAAGACGCATCTTCATGGCACAGGACCGCTGCCAGGATCCAAAACCTGTTTCCCAGCATGAGGAGTCTGCCAGGCAGGAGCTGACCAAATGATTAACTCAGCAGCGGGGTCCAGCAGCAAAGGGGGTCCCAGCTGGGGCTGGTTCCTACCTCCTGTCCTCCCCACCAGAGCAGCCAGAGCTTCTCTAAAGGCTGTGGGCTGAGGAGGTGCCCTCAGATCAACCACCACCCTGGTGCCTCTTCAAAAAATCACGCTGAGCTGGTCAAAAGCAGTGCTCAGAAGTGGAAAAGAAAAACCCTTTGTGCTTTCCCCTCTCTTCCCTTCCCGGAGCTTCGTCTCGGTTGTTGCAGAAGGAGTCGGGGCTCTAGACCAGGAGGTCCTGCCTTTCCCACCAGCTCACACTGCGACCTGCAGCGAGCTCCTTGCAAGCCGCTGCCCTTTCATGTCTGCCCTCTGCAAGGCTTTAAAGAGATTTGGCACCTCCTTGCCAGGGAGGGCAAGTTAATGCATGTTTGTAAAGTACCTGATCTCCTCAATTGAAAGTTTATACATGCAAATGATTCACACTAATTACATTAATAATAATATACCGGGCTCGGAAAGATCCGCCTTGGTTCATTGCCCGGGATTTGCAGAGCTGCAAACAACTCCCAGTATGCTGCCTCAGACCAGCTTATTGGCAAATGCCAAGGAAACAGGAGGAAAACGGCCTCGGGAGGAAGGAAGAGCTGCACAAAGCGCTGGAGCTCTTCTGACCAAGCGCAAGGCAGGGTCTGGAGGAGCCTCTCCATGCACCCAACATCCCACCAGTCCCGGGAGATCCCCACACCAGCACTGAGGACCGGTGCAAAGCAGGCAGGTCATGATGCAGCAGGCAGGGATGGCTTGTCTGGAAAAGTCTTTCTCTCTCTGCAATGCAGCAGTGCACCAGCACCTTTCCAAGTCCCCTGCTCCCGTGCTCGGCTCATCCAGTCTTTCTGTTTATCCTCCTATTGTCTCTGCTAACAACAGGGCTCTGCACATCTATAGCATCTTCCATCTCAGCATCTCGGAGCGTGCCACAAAACATCAATGAGGGCGGCTGTTCCCAGACCGCATGTTGAGGAAGCGTGTCCCAAACCTGAGCTCCCACCCCTCCGAGTGACCCTATGGAGAGGCACCCGAGCATGCCCCTGGTCCATCTGGCTTGGGTGTCCTCCAAAAGTGCTAATGGCACCAGGGAAAGGAGGTGACGCCAGCACCAAACCGCCTGTAGGCAGCTGTGCAGGGACATGGCTGGTTTACTAATGAAATGTCACCCCACCGAGGAGCTCCTGCAGGGCCAGGATCCTGCACTGAGCTTGAGGGACAGCTTGTTCCTCCTGGGTTTCTCCTTTTTCCCCATTCTCTCAGCCCAAGTAATTGCTCAGGGGCATCCTAGATGCCGGCAGGCAAAACACCCCGGGCAAAAGCCACCCCTTCCCTGGCTTTCTTCCAGGGTTGCCTCTGAAAGGGTCCTCCCTTCTGCAGGGAGGGCGTGATGCCAGACCAGGTCCAGGCTCTGGCAGCTGCCTGCACACCATCTTAAGAGGCTTCAAAAGGAGGCGTGGGAAATGCCACAAGAAGAAAATAACTCTGCAATGATCTCATCCTCTCCCCCCAGGCGTTACAGAGCAGTTTAAACCCTGTCAAATAAGGTCTCCTCATCTAAGGAGGTGTGGAGAAGAAGTCTTCTCTCTCTGCCGCCAAAAACCTGGTGAGATCTCTCCTTGCTGTGCATTTTGCTCTAGAAAAATGCTCCTTTGCCACCTACAAGCTCTGGGTTGAGCCACTCAAGACACCTCAACCCCTCATCCTTCTCAGCTCCCGCTCTCCTCCTCCAGCCCAGTGGGGAAGTTCCTCCAGGCTGCACTCCCAGCAGTTAGCGCTGATCCCCGGCACTGAACTCACTCAATTACGAGCTGTGCCCCCGGAATAAATCCTGGCTCTGCTTTGCGCAATTGACACTAATGGCCCAGGAATAAAGCGCTGCCATCCACCCCAACGGTCTGCAAAGGAGCGCGTTTAACTAAGCACACAGGCAAGGGACTGCTGAGCTCAACTGCACTGAAAATGTATTCGAAAGGAAGCGATGCACTTAACTTATTACAAGTGGGAAATTATCACTGAAGTGCCTTTTCCTCAGAAGTTGAGGCACAAAACAGGAACAGTGAGGGGTGAGCGCTCGCTGCCGGGATTTCGGAGAGAGGAGTGAGCTGAAGCTGGATGCTAAAGGATGCTGCGGGTCAGGAGGCACCGGGCTGGGAGGAGCAGGGGGCAAGCAGGACCGAGAAGTGCTGCAAAGAAAGGGATGAAGGATACCCATGGGGACAACACAGGGAGTTCAATACAGGGAAGAGCACGAGGTCAGGTTTTCAGGGTGCTGGCAGAGCTCTCTAGTAGGCCAGGACATTGTAACAGGGCTGTGGTGGGGAGACATGGGGAGCTTGCACTGGTACCTGTTGACCAACTGGGTCTATCTGTAGCAAATCCATCCTGCTACACTCTATGTGCTTGTGGTCTGAGAATAACTGCAGGTTACCACGTCAGCTTCCTACACCAATTCTCTCCCACACTCCTAATTTGTAGTTTCACTGCAACACCCAAGCTCACATGGCTTCTACTGGCAGATGGGTAGAGATGGACAGAACGAGGACAACAAGCAAACCCTTAAAAGAGAGAGGCGGTCCAGGCAATATAGAGGAGGGTATCCCAAGCCTTTGGGGGATAAATATCCAAGCCTTGCAAAGCTGCTCTGGGTTCCAGGGTGATGGGGAGAGGACCGTCGCCTTCGGCAGAAGAAGAGGCTTCCTCATCCAAGGTCACAAGAGGCCAAGAAAAGAAGGTAACCTCTTTCTCTGACTTCTGTCTCCTTGAAGAAACCAGCACCCTAGCAAGAACCTATACAGGTTCTTACAGACACTCAAACTCCACTGCATAGCCAGATCTTCCTACATCACACCACCAGGAGGTTGTTTGTCATATGAATGAAGTTTGAACATCCCATCTTGTGACCACCCATCAGGATGGGATGTAGATTCGTCCCTGAGAAAAGGTACTGGAGGGGCACTGCTGGAGCAAGGAAAGTGGAAAACCAGAAAAGGGCGAGAGGAGGGACAGGAGGGAAGTCAAGGAAGGAAACATGATGGAACCAAAAGCAATGGGACCTTCTCCAGCCATGCCACTCACACCAATACCCTCTCCCCGTTTATAAAACAGCACTAATGACCAAAAACATGAGAGGGAGGGATGCATGGAAAGGACCCTTCCCAATACAGACCCCCCCTTTCCTCCCCTCTCCCCTTGAGGACATCATCCTTAAAATATATTTCATTTCACAGCTGCATTATGGTACCACAAAATCCTGCGAATCCAATTTAAGAACAGATTACCTCCTCACTTACTTCATTTGAAGCAATTACATGTTAATTTTCATTGAGACCAGCCTAATGCATACCAATCTGATGCTGCAATCTCATTTGAATACTTGAGGGAATGCTAGTTGGGCTCCGGGCTCTGGAGGCTCATATTTAAAGGGCCACTTCACATTTCCTTTCCCTTTTCCCCCGGTTATTTACGCTTTCGTCGCACTTGTGGTGCTCCCTCCCTCCCTCCCCGACGTTCCCAACAGCTGCTGCCACTCGTGAGACCAACTAAAAAGGCCAAATAAGTTTTGCAGCAAACCCTGCGGAATGACGCTCTGCCCACCACCGGCCTGGTCCCCAAGGCAGGACTCTCCCCAGGCCAAAATTCACAATCACCGACGTCTTTCTGCATCAAGGAAATAACCTTCCAGCATCAAAGTCATTGGTAAACCTGCGCTGCTACTGCACATGTCTCCACAAACCAATGACTCCTCCCTTGGAGGCCAAGAACAGCCTCCACCAGGTTTCTAGCTGATGGTTATCTTCTCCCTCCCGCTCACTTAAATCTTCCTATCTAGCCAGGCCCATGGTATTGATTGGTGTCTCGAACACCAAGCTTTGAGTAATTAATAATGCCACGAGAGTGTGGATTCAGCTCCTGGTCGAGCTGTGGAGGGATGCGGCCCCTGCCTCGCTCTACACGTTCCGGTGATAAGCATTCATGTTGGAGGCTGCACCTTAATTAGATTTCTCAGATTGCAAAGGGCCCTGAGACACTTGTGCAGACACCATATAAATGTATATTGCATTGTACTGTAATTAATCCAAGGTGACGCAGAGGCAGAGGGAGCAGGAGCAAGGCACCGATTTATAGCAAGACGACCAGAGCTCCAAAACTTCAGCATGTTGCTGGGCACAAGGCCACCCCACAGCTCCAGCAGCAAGATGGAGCTCCAAGAAAGCTCCCTCTTCATGCCACACACCAAGTGCTGGACCACTACCAGAGACATGTTGGACAACAAGTATTTGGATGAGCATCTCAGAAGCAAAGTTTCCTGGTGCCTCCTCACCAGGCAAGAGTCCCCACCATTACGTGGACACCTTTCCCTCCACAGAAGCCATTTAGCAGCCGGGGAGATGACAAAAAGCAATAAAAACAAGCAGAGATGAATTGCAGCTCCTCCTCCCCCAAAGAAATAATTGATTGCATCAGGCAGTTGTCTATGCTACTGCTGACAGCACTGGTGCCACAGCCATGGGCTGCAGCAGGAGGTCCCCGGACATTTGTGTCCCACCTTGGACAGCCAAGGTGCTTCATGAGCATGGAAGTGATGGGATGAGGTTGGTGAGATAGTTCTGTTGGATAAAATCTTTGGGGAAGGATAACTCAGGAAAGGTGCAGAAGCCAATGAAGCATCAGAGGGAAAACTATTGTCTGAAACACCATTTTACCTCCTAAAGCCTTCTGTGCCTGTGCAGGTCACTTGCCTGCAGCTGAGGGAGGGCTTTGGCATGCTCAGAGCCACAGAACTCAGCACTGGTCCTTTTCTTCCTGACTGCCATGAATTCCCTTAGAAAACAGAGATGCAGAATCTCAGCTTGATGCGCAGGGCTGGTCTCTGTGCCCACGGGTATTCTGCCTGCAGCAGAGATGCTCTGCTGACCTTGAACACATGCAGACCTGAGGCTGAGCTCACTTTGTACACGACTGCCTCACCGTGACACTGCTCCCTTTATACTGGGCCAGCTGGGAGGTTTTTCATGCATTTGGGAACTCCCTTTGCTTCAATTAATGCAATACAACTGCTGCTGCTCGAGTTCAGCAGCCTTTGCCTCCAGGAAGCCAGCAGAAACACGAAGCAGGTGTCAACCTGAAGCTCCAGCACTACCACCTGCACATCAGACCCTTTATGTACAGTCGCTGGGCTCGATGAGACCTCTGGAGAACATCATGGCTGCTCCAAGCCCCACAGTAGCTTGTTCAGTGGGTCCTACTGCAGTGGGGGAGATCTCCACCTCCACACGGACATGACATCTCAGCCTCAACGGTGCCCAGGTACTGACCCATAGTGTAAAAAAAGCCTTTTGGGGAGGGAGGGAGCTGGGCTGGCAGGCTGCATGTGCAAAGGAGGAGCCTGCTCCCTGCCAAGGCACCGGTGGGTTTGGAGAGGATGAAATGAGTCGCAGGGTCCCAAGGGGTTGTGGTGAGAAACCAAATAATCAGGATTTGGGGAGGAAAGCGAGTTACCTGGGTAACAGTGTGCTGCTAACACATCTGCCACCCCGCAGGACTCCCCAGATGCTGCTTGGCTGTGAGAGCAGACCCACGGTGCAGGCTCTGCTCCAGCATCTCCACAGCATCACAAGGACGAACGCCGGGTGTTTTCCCCAACACACCTCCAGGCTGGCTGAGAAACCAGAGGTCCCTCTGCACCAGTTCTTTCTGTCCAGCTCCACACCCCCAATGATGGTGGTCATCACCGAGACACATAAGGAGCCAACATCCCACGGTCCTGCCCCACCCAGCATCCCTTCCTCATGCACTCACCATGGCTTCTTTCCTACTCCATCTCCCATCACACTCACCTCCCAAAAACTCCTCGGCAGTGAGCACGGGAGAAGATGCCTCTGCCGGCAGACATGGATGCACATGCCAAGGTGACACAAGGACACAGCAGATGCGTTGACATCAACACCCAAATTTCTGCCATTGTTTCACCATCCTGCCCAGGACCATTTCCATCACCCAGGGACCCATCCCACCCCTCCGTGGGGACCACAGCATCCTCCGCTCCCCGTACCTTCACTGCAGTACGTGTCTGGCAGGCAGAGAAGCACCCGTGCTCCAGCTAAAACAACAACAAGGGTTGCGGTGGCTCGGGGGCACGCTTTCAAAGCACCCGGAGAGATTCTGGTTGCCTGTTTCCCACTGAACCAAACTCAGTCCCTTTGAAAATGTGTCCTTTATAGTTTCCCATTTTGATGTCACATCTGTAAGAATATATGGTGGGGTTTTGTTTTTTTTTTTCCTTCTCCTCATCCTCTTCTTTTTAAGAGGAGATGTCACACTTTGAACTTTAATTTTTATTTATTTTCCTAGAAAAGGGCTGAATCCTCACTGAGCACGGAAGGAGAAAAAGAAAGGGAGGAAGCCTTCAAAAAGTGCCCAGATTTAATTTTTTATCAGAGGAGCAGAAAGAGAAATTTGTTGATGATCAAACAGATTCAAGTACCTTAAAAGAAAGGGACCGTCGGTAAATGGAAACTAGTTACAGAATTACATGAAAGACATGGGAGATGCTCGAGAGGCAGAAGAGATGCTGTAACCAAGCGGAAAGCCAAACCCATCAGTCCCAAACCACTGGAGCACTGAGAATCAGTAGGTGAAGTATTTGCTCTGCGAAAGCAGCAGACGATGGGATAGATGGTGGTTTGCAGAGGTGCTGAGCTGGTTCAGCACCAGTGGCTGCCTGAGGGAGCTCAGAGCTTCCAAAGCTCAGCCCCAGCAGGCTTTTTACCTGCTCGCTTCCCTGCATAGCTAAAACA
>JAVSBS010009476.1:34855-50752 GCA_033124195.1 Coracias cyanogaster
CCAGAGAAGGAGACTCCACAACCTCTCTGGGCAGCCTGGGCCAGGCTCCGACACCCTCACACCAAACAAGTTTCTCCTTATGATTGGTAGAACCTCCTGGGTTCCAGTTGGTTCCCATTGCTCCCTGTCCTGTCCCTGTGCACCACTGACAAGAGTCTGGCCCCATCCCCTTGTCCCTTGAGAAGCATTGAGAAGATCCCCTCTGAGTCTTTGCTTTTCTAGAGGGAACAGCCCCAGGACTCTCAGCCTTTCCTCAGCACAGAGATGCTCCAGGCCCCTCAGCATCTCCGTAGCCTCAACTGGACTGTCTCCAGTAGTTCCTTGTCTCTCTTGACCTGGATAGTCCAGAACTAGACACAATACTCCAGAAGCAGCCTCACCACTCCCTCAACCTGCTAGCCACCCTTTTCTGCATGCACCCCAGGAGACCACTGGCCTTCTTGGTCACCAGGACACATTGCTGGCTCATGCGTTGACCCATGCAATATCATGATCACCTGTAACTGCTAGAGGAGTGTCTACCTGCCGTTTTAGGAGCCTGAGCACCCCTGACTCTTGCCATGAGTCATGCCTGCGGGGAGGGCATCCGAATCAGGGCAGGTGGGCAGTATGATGGCTTCAACAACATCCCCACCAGCTACTCCCGTAACGTGGCTCTGCACAAACACGTCTTGAATGGCAAAAGAGGACTTGGCTTTTCTTTGCCCAAAAGACAGGCACTGGCTTCTCCTCGCTTTGATCTTCATTTCGTAGCCAAACAGAAAGGCTAACGCCTGCCTAGCTCCCAGCTACCTGGAAAGACCGTTAGTTATCCAGCGCTTGCTGCAAAGCATTAAGTCCTCCAGCAAGATTTAGAGACAGATGAATGCCCCCGAGGCTTACACCTCTGCAGGACAGGGCAATTCCGCTCCAAAGGTCAGCTCCTGCGACAGCAGAGACGCAGCCTTCCAGGTTTGATTCCTATCACAGCTGAGATAAGCAGCAGCCACAGCCTGGGAGCGGGCTCAGCTTCCAGGCTTCTGTTCAAGAGCTGGGATTTTGCTTTGGGCCCAGCCTCAGCCAACAGTGAAGTGGAACAAAATCACTAGAAGACGGCATTTGGTGTCTGTGTTTCTCTGGACAAGGTCTGGTTCCCCCTCGCTCACGCTCTGGTGGCTTAGGAAAACAAGCCGCGCTCCTTCTGCATATCAGATCACGCACACGAACGGGAGCTGGCGAACACCTCCACCACTCACAGGCAATTTCTGCGGGAGAAGGAGACCCAGATCTGAGCATGCCTGCACTATAATGCCATTTACATCCCACTTAAATACTCAGGAGAGGAAATAAGGGGACTGGGCTGCGTTTGCCTTCTGCTGGATCCACTTTCATCCTCGGATGGAGCGCGCAGAGCTTTGTTCTATGCAATAACACACGAGGATATTTCTCAGTGCTGCCAAACCTTGCAATATGACCAAGTATTTCATAACCTCTCCTATTTTCCTTTTAAGCCCCAGCTCTCAGTCGTATGCAGTTATACAAGAACCTTGGCTTTCATTAAGGAAAAAGAAACCCTTCATACTCTTCCCTCTTCCCCTTCCAAAAAAAAACCCAAAAAAAACCTCTCAAAAAAAAAACCCAAATCAAACAAAAAAGACCCAACAAAGCAACAATGAGATACTTCAGAAACCACCTGCACTCTTCAGACACATGGTTTTTAAAGCAAAGCTCTGAGTTTGGAATCTGTGAGCTCTGCCGTGCTTACTCCATACTGCACAGCAGCCCCTAAGAACAACTCTCAGGCTCCTTCTTGTCTTTAATCTGTCTCAGCAGGCACAATAAACAACTACAAATGGAATAACAATATCAAAAAAGGGAGCTGGGGAGGGGGGAAGAGGAGATGCTGTAATGCAGAGAAGGCCCGAGATCCTGGCGAAAGCTTTTAAGAGCCATACATGTTAATTACGGTGTTAAAAATGTGTCAGTCGAAGGGCTGGATATTAAATGGAATTGGCTTCAGATGACAGGGCTGAACTGGATTTTAAAAAATTATTTATTAAAATGCTCTGGATACAAATTAATGTTCTTAGTTCAAAAATGTATTATTGTCTCTCTGGCTTTGATCTGCGGAGCACTTTGAGCGATGAATGGGAAAGGTTGTCAAATTTCCCTCTACTCACCCTCTAAGCGACTCCGCAGCTCTCGACAAAACACTTCTTTGCCATTTCCTCCAGCAACACTCTCGTTACAGCCCTGAGAGCATCTGCACGTCACAGCCATGCCCCGTGGCACCGGGGGTGAACTGGGGCTTGCTCCCCAGCCCTCACCCGGGGGATGCTGCTGGCTTGGCACCATCTGCTCTGCGCAAGCAGCCCTGGGGCTGAGCTCCTCTCCTGTCTGCTGCAAGGTCAGGTCTGGGGTGAACTGCATGGGAGAAAGAGCAGGGACCTGCGTGGCCAACTGCTGCCATGCTTGGGTATGATAGAAAGCTTGTTGGGACCGATGGAAAGCTTGTTGGGACCGACGGAAAGCTTGTTGGGACCGATGGAAAGCTTGTTGGGACCGACGGAAGGCTTGCTGAAGCCAGGGCTAAAGTTATCTGACCTAACTTTTAAAATAAGCTTTGGGTCTAAGAGGCAGGACTCAGCTTTGCCCAGCAAAAAGCATCTTTGGGAAGGACTCAGCTCACCCCTCCCACTGAGTCTAAGTGGCTGCACGCCAACCAGATAGAAAATAAGAGATCTGTTCTAGCAAACCTGAGGCTGAGGGGTGTTGTCTATCTCCAAATGGATTGGGCAGAGAGGCCAGGACCAGCAGCACATGACACTTGTCCTCAAGAACAGCCTGGATGAGAGAGAGCCCCACGCTGCTGTCCAGGCTGCTCAAGAAGCTCCAGCTCCCAGGCACCCACCATGGTCCCTTAACCAGGGAGCAGAACTCAGATGCAAAGCCTCTCCAGTGGAAGCCCTTGCATGAGGTTTTTGGGCAAGGCCACCACTGCTCTGCACCCTCACACCACGCCTGGGTCCGGGGCATCACTCTGCCCTGCCCAGCTCATCCATCACATGCAAAGTCACCAGCAGCCACCGCCAGCCATGTGCCTTGGCTCTCTATAGAGTTCACTCCACTTGGCTCTCAGGTCACCTCTTTCCTTTCTACTTTATCTCTTTCTTATTTTTTAATTTTTTTTTTTTTTTAACAATGTCTGTACAATTCCACTCTCGATAACACGCGAGTTAATTAAGCCGTGATCTCCTGGAGACAGGTTGCTACAAGGAGATAAGCAGCAGCTTCTGTTCGCCATAAACAGCTGTGCTCCTGACCAGCTTCTGGGGATTTGCTGCTTTTGTACAGAAAACAAAACAATCATTGCCAATTAAACCTGGACATCATCTTTTCCCTGCCATCGGTGAGTCTCTTGACATCACCTTCCAGAGGAAGCGAGGGTGCAGTGTTGCACCGGATGGCTTGGGGGGAAATTAATACCTGAAGTTGTAGTACGCCAGATAACACCATTAATTCCATGGTCGTGCTTAAAACATGAAAGCATTTGCATTTCCAGTGGAGTTGTGTCAATGAAGTGGTTCAGGCGGATGAACAAATGGTAGAAAATAAAATAAAATAAAACAAAATAAAATAAAATAAAATAAAAGTCCTGCAGGGTCAAGCAAAATGTTTCGTTTGACCCAAACAAAACTTCGTTTTTTTGCATTTCTATTCTGACACCATCTCTGCCGCGAGCGAAGGCAGCTCTCAGAGCGCTGTCAAAGCAGGACACATCAGGCTGGGCTCCAGGACCCGCCTGCCACCACCAGCCGTCCCCGTTTCACCCGCCGTTGGAGATGACGTGTGGTCTACAAGAGCTGGAGGGTTTGCAAGGGCAGGTCTGGAATCTGAAAGGTCCCAAAACACTAGAGAAAAGGCTTGATGTGAAAAGGAGGAAATTCAACAAGTGTGAAGCAAGGAAAAATCAAAGCAAATTAAAGCAAGAGCAAAGAATTTTGCTCTGCTCAGCGCAGAGACCTTTGCTCAGCTTCTGACCTGCCACTCTTCAGCTATTGCAGAACCGTTGATTTTTACTGGTTCTCACCAATTTCACAACACCAAAACACCAGCAAGGACTCAGAACTATCACCGAATTGGGATAATAACCTTGACCTCACTCTGCACCCACGGCTGGAGGACACTCCAGCAGCAAGGAGGGACCTGGAGATGCACAGAGCTACACTCACGGCACCCAGCAGCGATGCAGAGCTGGGTGCTGGGACCAGAAAAATCACCAAAATGGCAGAATCTGAGACTTCCACACTTCGGGATGTTCAGTAACCTCCTCTTGGGCTGCTCTGCTGCTGACACAATTACCTGAATATCATCAGTGGTACGCCAGGAGCTGCTCATTAAACACAGGCGCTCTGTCTTGAGGGGTAGGGGGGAGGAAAGAAAGGTGGAGGTTCCTTTTTTATTCCCCTTGAATGTGGCTTTAATGCTTTTAAATCCCTTCAACCCAATTACAGCTCTGTGTCCTGATTAGGGACTCTGAGCTATTGTGCACTGGAGCCATTATCTGGCGGCCCATAGAAAAATTAGTACCTGGAGAGGCTGCGCAGGGAAATAAATCTTTCCCTGACATTTTGGGACCAATTCTTGGCCAATTAGAGCACACTTTGCTGCGTAGGTAATGTGTATCCAAACTGCTCTCCCTGCTGAAAAGGCCAAGCAGAGAACAAGTGTAATCCATGCAAAAAAGAAGGAAAAATTACCCGCTGCAGACTTGTAACTTGCCATTGCTCCCCGACAAGTTATGTGCCCTCCTGCCAGGAGCTGCCTCGCCCGACAGCGACAAGCTTCCTCGGAGCTCAAAGCCATGGGGCACGGAGCTAAAAAACCTCATCTTTGTGCTCCCAGCCCCAACCCCCTCCTCTCCTGTCCCTTGTCTGATCGCAGAGCCCTGGGCTCGTCCAGGATATTGCTTTTGCCTTCAATCCCTGAGCCATAGGTGTCTGCGGATATAAAGCAGGAAGGATGGATGCAAAGCCCAAGAAGGGGACCTGGTTGATTGCCCTGTGGCTTTTGACCACGCAACGATGACAAGTCCACCTGGACAGCGAGGACCTGGCTAGCAGAGCCAAGCTAGACTTGGCACGGGCTGTACAGCGAGTGGTGGTGGCTCTGAGACACCCCAGAGGGGACATGAAAGACCCCAGGTAGATCTGAGAAGGTCTGTGTCCAACCTGAGGTGGGATGGACCAGAAACCTGCTCCACCAGCCCCAGACCTTCCACCCGTTGAGAAATGGGAGCCCAAAACAAGCCCCCACGGCACACATGAGCAAGGTAGATGGACAAGGGGGATGCTGGAGATGACCAGAGGGAAAAAACCCCAGTCATTTCTGCTGGTTCAACAAGAGAAACACAGCTTCCTTGCAGTGAAACCTCGAGGAAGCTCCTTCTGAGCTTTTTCTCCTCCACTAGCAATTATCTGGCTGATTTTGCACCTCTGTCTCCAATTATACCCATCTCCTGAAGCTGTCCTTACAGAAGCTCGCTAACTGCTAAAAGTTGCAAATAACCTCCCGCTCGGGTGTCCCAGCCCAGAACTGGTGCTGTGGACACCACCATCACGAGATGCTCCCACAGCTGCCCTGTGCACAGAACGGCCAGCTCGCCTGGCTCTCCCTCCTCCCATCACTCTCCTCTGCAGCGTTTCCAGGGCAATGGGGAAAACAAGGATTAAAACAAGACTGAATCCAAAAAAGAAGATGATGATCCCAAATCTACCACGTCCTGGCTGAGCAGGGGGATCTGCTCAGTCCAAAGATCTGTCACGGCAGCTCATACAAATGTTGGAGGAAAGATGAGCACCAGGCCCAGCATCGCATGCTGTTTTGAGCATGGATCAGCCCTGGTGTGATCAGAAACTCCAACCACGTGGTGCCTCCTGGCTCTGAGGTGGTCTCATGCTACATGGTTCCCAGAGCAGGCCTGGAGACCTCTGCAGCTTTGGGGTGGATGCACACTCTGGACCAGCCCCTCGGTGTCTTCGCAAGGTGGGAAAAGCCTTGCTCTCCCTTACATATGAATTCTGAAATAAGCAGTTGTGCCCGCCCCTCCAGAGGATGAGGAGCAAACAGAGCTAAGCACCACAGAAAGCAGGTATCAGCACGTATAAAACACCCCAGCCTCCTGAGGGCACAAACCAAGCTCAGCAAAGACCAAAACCCCCCAAATTCCCACCCGCCGCCAACTTTTGAAAAGGAAAGTCGAGCTACACCTGCCAACCAGCTGCGTACGATGTATCTGCGCTTGGTTCAACAGCGAGATCAAGGCGAGCAGCCCTGCCGGCCACGAGCACAGCAGTCCAGCTGTGCAGGCACAGCTGGCGCCACAGCAAAGGCAGAACCAGTCACTTGGCAAATTAAACCAGTGCCTCGTGTTGCCTTTTAACACCTTCCTCGCTCCCCTGCCCCGGGGAGGTGGCAGGAGAAGTGCTGGAGGGTCTGTAGGTTCATCCCACAGACCAAAGCGATGTGGGGAAGGCTCAAGAAGGAAGACGTGGGCTGGATCACAAGGGGTCAAGTTAATGGTGCATGGGCATCTCCATGCAACCTTTTGTCTATGATAATACTAATGACGAGCGGTTAAATTCATCCCTGGTGAGAAGATGATCATAGTTAATGGAATTAATGCAAGGTTTTAATTTGCCTCTCGCCGCTCGGTCCTAGCAACTCCCCAGCCTCCAACAGAAGCACCAAAAATATGGTGTTTGATCTTCCCTCCCCTGGTACTCATGTACTTTTCATAGCACTCACCATCTGGAGGTGAGAAAACCCATCAGGCCTCCCAGCTCTGCTGCAGCACCGATCATCAGGCAGCCTGGTGCTGCAGGCACAATGCAAGCCCCAGCTCTCCCTGCTCACCCTCAGCTCCAGTTGAGGTGGAACTTATGGACCTCAATACATGGTCCAGAAGCTTCTGGGAAAGGGCTGGGGCAGGAGAAGCCAGCAGCACAGGGCTTACATGGTCATGGTGGTTGCCAGCATCTCCTCTTTGTGCAGGAGCAGCCAGGGTTGCTACCAGAGCTTGTGTAAATAAGGGAGAATTAAGTAGATAAGGTCCAAATTTGGGTATGCAAGGCTAAAAGCAGAAGGGTTTGGGGCTTCTGGGAGCACTGTGGGTGGTTGGGATGGCTGAGCACGACCAGTATGGGAAAAAAAATACACGGAAAAGCTGCAAAACCAAGTGAGGTACCAAGAAAAGTCTGATTCAAATAGACTGGGAAAGCAGGGATGGGGGGGAAAGGAAAACTAATAAAAAAAAGCAGCGATGTGTTGCTGAAATGAGATTAGAACAGTAACAGGTTCACTCCCGCGCCAGCTAAATCCCCATTAAATCAGATTAATGCAGATGGTCTTTATGTAACTGACCAAGAAGATCAATATCGTTGTTTCAGCTGGGGGAAGGAAAAAACTGTCCTGTTTGACAAAAACATATCATTGACTATATACTTCATCTGTACCTTGCTCAGGACTACCAAAGCTCGGCAGGCTAGGTGGGATGGTTGGATCAAAACCATCAGGGGTGGCTCGCTCCCACAAGCTCCTGCCACTCTGGGGGCTTTTTCCCTTTCTCGGGAGGAGGAAAACTGGGGGTTGTCCCTTGCGAGGGCTACAAAGCTTCATGCCCCAGGGCAGGGCACTTGGTGGGAAGTCCCCCAACTGCTTTTCTAATCCATCCAGAAGTTTTCTTGTGCCAGCCATACTGAAAAGCTGCATCCCATCCCTAAATCCCATCCACAAGGATATTTTCTATTATTCCCTACTCCTACTGAACTCCCACGTCTTGCTGCAGGGTGGGCAGTGGGCATCGCAAGAATTCACCCCTCCTGAAGCCTCCCAACCCTCCAAGAGTTTGGAGAGTAAAAAGGGAAAAAGAAGGAAGGTGAGGGAGGGAAGAGAGTGCAGGACAGCCCAGGATTCTTTTCTCCAGCAGCCATTATCCAAGGGCCTACAGCACAATTAGCACCTGGAGAGGCTGTGATATAAATCTTCCTGTGACATTTACAGGACCGATTTCCCTGCCAATTAGAGCACCCTCGCTCACACCACAAATGGGCATGCCACCATAAAGGCCAACTCCAGAGGATGGGAAAAATCCATCCTGAAGGCAAGATGTTGTTTTGGGAGGGGGTGGTGAAGCAATGCGAGGAGGGGGCTGGAGCTGGGCATCGCCCCTGCCAGCCTGGTCCCCACTCTCCTGCATCACACTGGGCGATGGGAATCGTGTCTGCTGAGAGCTCAAAAGCCCATCCAAAAGCTCTGGCCCAAGCCCAAGCCTTTCCCAGAGTCTGGAAAAGCACCCAGGAGCTCTAGCTCCCCTCTCTCTCCATCTCATCATTAGCGAGGGATGAGATGCTCAGCAGAAAGTGCTATTTTTGTTATGCAGCCCTGATTTTGCACCAATGTACTTCCATGAACGCTCCAATTCGCCCGCCTTTTTGTTCTGGTTTTTAATTCAAAACTCTTCTGTTTAAAACAGTCTTTCGCTGCAACCTTTCCTTTACATTTGCTTTATATCCGCCGTAAATCTGAAAGCTCAAAAGCAAACAGAAGACTACTTTGATTTTGTCGAGGCAAAAGAGTCAAATCCAGTCAGAATATTTTCCCGGATTTTAAATCCAGTGACATTTTGAAACGTTTTGTTTGTGAGCTGAACCCAAATGATTTTTTTTTTTTCTTTTTTCTTTTGCTGGATACTGCCATCAACGCAAGCACCACTTCCAACCTCAACTCCTGGTTTTTCTAAACAGCTTGCTCTTTGGCAGAGCAGATTTCCTCCAGCCCTCCTCCTCCTTGCTCTGCACTGGTGCCTCCAAGAGCTCTCTCAGGGTTACAAATACACCGCGATTCCTCATGGATCACGGCTAGAAGGATGAGCTATAAAGACCTCTAGCTTGATAAAATTCATCCCCTTTTCCCAGCTTTGACATTCTCCCACCAAACCTGCAGCGCTGGGGATGGAGGGGTTAAGGCAGGCAGGGCTCAGCCCTGCCCGTGGAATCCCCCTCGGTGCTCGCAGAGCTAAAAATAATCATAAATTGCTTCCCCAGGTAGTGTTTGCCTGTCCCTCAGGGGAATCAATCACAGCATCAAAGGGAAGGAGGCATCTCCAAAGGGCTCCGGCAGATGCAGAAACGCGCACGCCTGGATAACTAGGTGAATAACTGCAGCAAATCATGTCGTCAGCAAACCCCCCAACACCTAGTTTTTTTAATTGTTTTTTTGTTGTTTTATTTGAAAAATTCTTTTTATTTTGTAATTGTTTTTTTTTTTTCCAGATTTGCTCAGGAATGAGTGGCGGAAACATCAAATTTCATTTAATTAGCACTTCCTCTCCGCCTGGAAATGGCTTTTCTTCAACCCTGACGGTTTCATCCTTTGCTGCCTTCCTTTGGCTAACATTGACTACTTCCCTCTGCGTTTCTAATGGACCTGAAAGACTCTTGTTACATAGTTTATTTGTGCTCCAGCACCAGCAAAGATAGACTAAAAGCTGCTGGGGGAATAGATTCGGATGGCGAAGGGATGCAGCAGGCCCAGCGAGGAGAGGGGAGAAGCAGCACAAGCGCCGCTTTTTATTGCTCTCCATTCTAGGGAGATGCTGATTCATTTCATTTTTTTAATTGTATTTATTCCTCGGCAATCAGCGGCGGCCGTGGAAGTGACAGTGACACTAGATGGAAGGCAGCTAATAAGTACCAGCATTTAAAACACACAAACAAAAGCCATGTGTGGATGCAGAGCGCTGTAAAAGGATGGGTAAAAGGAATAACCTTCCTGCTCAGGTGTCCCTTTCTCCCATTAAAAAAAAAAAAAGCACTCATGTCAACCCTTCCAGGCTGCAAGTGGCCTCAGATACAACCCTCCTGCGAGACAGGAATTTGTTACTCTAAATATACACTAATTTCACCATGCGGGAGGGAGCAAGGAGACCCTGCACCGCCAAATGAATGTGCCTTGATTGGCACGGAAAGCTCTGCTGAGCTATGTCCTAACCAGCATGCGGAGCTTTTGCTGATGGAGATGAGCTGCCTTTGGTGGGGGGCTGCCCAGGAGCTCGGGAGGGAGGAATGTTAAAGGCTCCCTGTGAAATCCCTGCAGACCTTGCCTGCAATCAGGGACACCGAGGTTATTCTTGGGATTAGCTCGGAAAAAAACGGATGCGTAGGGGGTGCGCCTATCGCCCGCCGGTTGTTCGGTGAAGTTATGTAAAGGGCTATTTTTGAAGCAATGTTTGATTTCTCAATGGACCTCTTAAATACTTCTGCCTCAGTTCGGAGCAGGTTTGGGGAGCTCTGCGTTGTGCTGGCGAGGAGGACTTGCAGGTGTCTGATGAAAAACCTGCTTTTCTATGGGAGAAAATTGAGTATTTACAATTGTCTGCTTTCAGAGGCTTTTTCTTAAGAGAAAGGGAAAAGAAAACCCAATCCCACTTGATTGTGCCCTTGGCTCTAGCAGGTTGCTAAATAGCAGCCACTGCCACCCATAATGCTTTACTCTGGGGTTAGAATTGTCACCTAGAAATGTACAGTCACATATTGCAGCTGGTAACCACAATGCTGGGGATGGATTTGCACTGGGGGGCACAACAACACCCAGATCAGCGACTAAACCCCATCACACTCGGCATGGCATGATGGAGGGAAGGGAAAGTGGAAATAGAGCCCGAGTCTCTCTGTTTCCAGGTAGACTCTCCTCCTCAACCAGATTCTATTGACTCTCCAGCCAGCATCTAAATTTCTCAGAGGAGTAGGTCTCACGAGCACAACCAAGGTAGCCAAGACTCATAATATTCAGAAAATACAGGCTCACATATATGAGGAGCAGCTGCAAAGCAGACACAACTCAGTCTCTCCATCGCTTTCCTCCAGCAACTTAGAAACATGGTACCCTCAATTGCCTCCTCCCTCTGCTCTCCAACGTGTGCAACGCCCCATCAAACCTTCTCCCTGCTCTTCTCCTGGTGATGACCCTTCCGTCACCCGTTGTTCAAGCACACGCGCGCACTCAGCGTTGCACTTTCTAAATATACTCTGCTACCTAGCAATTACCGAGTGTAGAGAGGAGGACTGGAGTTGTATTGACTTACAAAGCCCACACAGTCGGAATGCAGCCCAAACAAATCAATGGCATATTCAGCCGAATAAACTGCTCTAGCAAGCTGATGACTCCAAGGCCTCCTTGCATTCACTGGTCAGGAGGCACATTTTACTGGAATGCCCCGTGGTTTGCAGGTAGGGCAGTTTTCAAGGCATGAGTCCAATTAACCCCAGCGCTACGGACCTGACTTCTACATCTGCAGGAGGTTCAACCACATGGCATCTAAGAAGTCCAATCCAGCTTCAGTTATTACATAATTCCACCCACTTACAGTCGTGAGAGCATGGTCCCAGATGTTGGCAACCACCCTTAGTTATTCCCTCTTGCCCATTAAATCTGATCATGAGAAAGGATTGGTGACATTGTTCTGGGGCTCACGGCTCTTGCAGGAAAGCAGGTGGGGAAACAAGGCTGATGAGGAAGAGGAGACACCAGGGAAGAGCGGTAGTGAAAGGGGGAGTGGAAACACAAGCAGATGTAGCTCAGCTCATCCAGAAAATCCATCTTCCTTTGAAATAACAAACCCAGTCACTTTTGCAACCCATGGCTCCCAATTTCAATCTTCAGCTGAAAAGCCAGAGCAGATGTCGGAATATTTGCACCACAAGAGTAGTTAATCCTTAAGCTCTCCCACCAAGATGGGCTTGTAGACCCTGCTATGGACAAGCCAAGGTTGCAACCATCACTGTACAAGCACGAAACATGTCCCTGAGAAGACTGGATCTGCTTTTCCCGTATTTTTGCTCCCCGGACACAAAGCTATTTCCCCCACAGAAGTAACAAGTCAAATAACCTAAGCACTTGAGGTCATCTTCTCCAAACCCTTTAAAACTATATATTATTAAACGGGCAAATGTCAACAGAAAACGTAATTTGGAAAGAAAGACCTGAAATGTTTGTTTTGCAAAGTGGTTTTGAAAATGGCCGTTTTCCAGGCTTTTTAATTTTTCCTTTTCTTTCTTTCTTTCTTGGCTGAAACCCTTCACCAGATTTGGCAGGGCTTCACAGATGGCGTTGGCCGACCCACAACTGAATTTTCAGAGAATAAGCTATTTGTCCAAAAGAAGAAAACATGCCCAGATTTGCTGGGCTCCAACCCTCTCCCACGCTGCTCTCCCTGCCGCTGCAGCCATCGGCTCGCCCACCTCGCAGCAGAAGCTCCAGCAAGAGACTGCACGGAAGGAAACTGCTCTAGAGCAGGCAAGGAGCTGCTACTCCATCAGCAGAGGGATGCAGATTGGCAAAGAGCATCTCCTGCACAGAGCATCGTCTTCTCCAAAGAGCATCATCTACCACAAGTGGTGGAATATGCAACAGCACCCAACACCTCTCTGCACTTGTGCTTAACGAGGAAGGATGCTTGCACCCAAAAGGCTCGTTTCCTTGCTGAGCAAGCTCCCTTGGTCTCTGCTGCCCACAAACACAATGTGAAGCTTGGTCTGAGTGCTCGGAAATCGTCGTGATTCGCAAGTGAACAGATGTGCTGTTTAAGATTTGCTTCATTGCTGAGCAAATCCTCTTTGATTCTGAGCAGCGGAGCCAGTTGAGGAGACTAATCCTGAGAGGCCCTATTCAGTAAAGCTCAGCACTGCAGCTCTCTGGGGGGGTTGATGCTCAGGAAGGTGTGGGTGCTCAGCATCCATCAACATGTAGCCCACAGGCTTGCCCTTGCCCACAAGCACCTCCATGAGAGCTGGAAGATGCTTTTTAACAGCACTTAGGAACCTTTTTGCAGCCCATGGCAGGAAAGAAGAGCAGAAAGTGCTGCCACTCTGCCTATGTGGGCAGGAGGGGACCAGCAACACGTCCTTTTGCAAGACAGGGACACCAGTGGCATCCCTTCTCTTACCACCGCAATCCCAAAGGCAGCTCAGCTCCCTCCTCACCCTCCAACACCCCCCTAAAGCCACGATGCCAACACCTCTCCGCTTGCAGTAGCAAAAAGGACGATGGGGATGGCTGGCATGGGCATGTGGAGGGACCGCGACTCGTCCTCCCCCTCTCCTCAGCACTGAGACCCTCTGATGGACAACACACCCACCAGACCTAACCCTGATCTCCTTCCTGAGAATGCTCAGCCCTGATCCTCGACTAGGGAAACAAGGAGCATTTATCCATGGCTGGGAAGGGAAGGCTGGCTCCTACAAATGCCTGCTGAAACCCCTGCTGAGCTTAGACTCCCTGCAGCTTTGGGGGCAAGACAGAGAAAGGAGGGTTGGCACAAGTATTTAAGGTCCTGAAAAACCAGACAGGCATCCAAGCTTTTCAAAAGAAGACGTGAGAGTTCGGGGAAGTCTGTACCGATCTGCCCATCGGCTCCATCAGTACCCCCTAGACACAGCACAGGCTCGACCCGTAACGGCATCGTCAGGAGCAAGATGTTAAAAGCTGCTGCACATCGAGACAAGCGAGGATTTGATATAGCTCAGTGGAAGTCACCACATGGTTGTGGCATTTGCAGCAGCTGAGAAGCTAGCTGTTGCTGTTTGCTCACAAACAATATGCTCGTCAGGATTTGGCCTCGTCTCTCAACTAGAAGATTTCCTTATGGAAGTTTCTCCGCAGGGAGCAATGCCACAGAACATGCACGGCAGGATCAGTCTGGCATCCAAAGCTCCCGAAGAAAAGGCACGGCCGGTGCTCTAGTCACCTCCTCTCCATCAGATCCGTCTCTCAGTAAACTAAATAATGCTTTGAATAATTTAAATACTTCTCCCTCTTTGCCTGCAGTGCCCCTGACACTGCTATTACCCCACTGCCATTGAGCTTGCAAGGTCTCAAAGGAAGTACTTTCATGGATTTATTTTTTTTTATGCTTGCACTTAAAAATAATAAGATAAAATAAATTGACTAAAAATCTATTTCTGGTTATTTGTGGTTTTGCTTCCTGACAGGTTCACACCTTTGTTGTCCCTTCAGAGGATGCATCAAACACTTGTGATGTGCCAAGTGACCTGGAAGCGGCCCCAGCTTTGCTGTGAGCTGATGCCCCCAGCGCATGAGAAGCAGATGCCGCCTCATTTTCCCAGGAAGCACGACGGAGCCACATTCACCTGGAGGGATTTTATGACTAGCAGAATGCTGTATTTTTGAGTTTTTTAAACCGAGAGGACAGATACAACTCAGCTGCGCAGCGTGAGCGCAGCCAGGGAGCTCAGCCTGGAAGGAAAGTACCCCCCATCTCACAGCCAAGCCCCTAGCCCTACCTGCAAAGTCAATTTACTGCTCGGGTTTATTTGTCGGGGAGAAAATTCCCCACCCGTGGAGGTGTGTAGGGAGGAGGATTGTAAATCCCGATGCTGCCCCGCGCCCGAGGGGTCCGTGCTGCCTAAGGAGCCGCACGCAGCTCTGCGCGGTCGTTGGAGCATCTGATCGACTGTGGAGAGCTTGCACAGCTTGGGAGGAAATTAGCTCCTCCAACTCATTTCTACCATTGCCAGTTCTTCCTTCCAGCCCCCTGCCTGAGCTCCTTGGAAGAACTGGCTTTGCCCATAAAAGCAGTGGAGCAGTTATTGTAAGGTCCAGAGACCCCAAATGCTGCTAGCTCCAGCACGGTCAATACAAAAAGGCAAAAAATCGGTCCCGTGGGCACTGCAAAATTCACCCCTTGGGCCCATGGGACTGCCCACACAGGCCCTGGTCGCTGGACAATCTGCTCCAGGGTGGTGAGACACCGGCACAGGCTGCCCATGAAGGCTGTAGACACCCCAAGTGCCGTGTGTTCAAGATGAGGTTGGACGAGGCTTTGAGCAACCTGGTCAAGTGGAAGGTGTCCCTGTCCATGGCAGCAGGGTTGGAATTAGAGGATCTTTAAGGACCCTTCCAACTCAAACCATTCTATGATTCCATAAATAAATCTAGTTTTCCTCAAAGGCCCTGAAATCTCCATCAGCCTTGGACCCAGCGGGTGGCTCGTTCCAGTTTCCCAAAGGGCTGGTGATACCCCTCCAGCAGCAACGCTTCTCGTGCTTTGAAGACCAAGCACAAGACGGGCTGCCCTCCAAGATTTGGGCTGGGAAGCCAAGGCGACCTGGGGAGCCCAACACACATCAGGCCCGAGGCCACATGCTGTTTTCCCCTCTCCGCTTCTGTTGTGCGGCATCCCATAATGTCATGTCCATTTGCAGATTGCACTTTATTGGTTTTTATTTGGCAGCCTCGCTTGACTCTGCCCTTTAATTTATCCATTATACATTCTGATTAATTGGCCGATAAAGCCCTGTCCAGTTTTTTAAAACAAATTCCCAGTCCATTTGCTTTTAGTGGAACTGCGAACAAGCAGTTTAACTCATTACATTATAGTGCTCGTGCTGAAGGTGCACTCGGGAAGAGGATATTTCAGGATCATACATATGGAAAGCAGCTCTCATCTGCATTAATAACCCCTCAGAGGGCTGGGGCACGGCGCTGGTTACAGCAAGATCCCCCGGCTCTTCCTGCGAGCTGCACGGGAACAGCCCCTTCTTCCCAATGCTTCTCTCCCCAGCAGACTGGAACCCACCTTTTTATCCATGCCTCGATGCCAAGGTAATGATTAATTCCCATAAAACCAACTTTTGCACTTCTCTTTTTCTGGGCTTCATCGCCCAGCCGCCCTCTTCTCCCAGAATCACAGAACGGTGAGGGTTGGAAGCAACCTCCAGAGATCATCTAATCCAACCCTGCTGCCAAAGCAGGTTCATCTTGGCAAGGTCACACAGGAACACATCCAGATGGGTCTTGAAAGTCTCCAGAGAAGGAGACTCCACAACCTCCCTGGGCAGC
>JAVSBS010009477.1:9622-21664 GCA_033124195.1 Coracias cyanogaster
AGAATCTTTATGGGTAACACCATTCAATCTCCTGTAGTCTACACAGAAATGAAGGGTGCCGTCCTTCTTTCTGACAAGCACTACAGGCGCTGCCCAGGGGCTATAGCTCTCTCTAATAATATCATTTTCAAGCATATTACTCAAACGCCCCCTCATTTCCTGATACAACTTTGGTGGAATTCTATTATACCGTTCTCTAATTGGGGCTGCATCGCCTGTTGGTATCACATGCAACACCCTATCCGTGTACCCATAATCCTCATCATGTTCTGAGAAGACCTTTTGATGCTTAGATAATAATTTAGCAATCCTCTCTTGTTGTTCAGTACTAAATTGTAGTGGGTCTAAAGGAACAGTCACCGGCCGCAACACCTGTTCTTATTCTACATCCTGCACCGTATTCTGCCTCACCCCCACTTCCACGGTCTCATCATCCAATGGTCTTAGCACTACATCTCCTTGCTGCCTTGGACACAACTCAACATCAAAAATCTGCCCTATTCGACAGCGCTGAAAAAGAGTCACTGGAACTGGAGAAAGATTTAGAATTCGGACCATAACTCTTCCCTTTGAAACTGTGCTCAGTGATCTAGCTACCAACAGCTGGCCCGGCAATACATCTTTACAAGGTTCTACTAAGCCCACATAATCCTTCCTGTCAGGTCGTAGACGTGCACATGCTTCTATCACCACCTCTGACTGTGCTGGAATAGTCTTTCGTCTTCCCTGCGGCCAGTAAATTGAACTTATCTGTCCTACCTCATCACCAAAATTTAACAGGTCTTCACAAACCGAAAACATCTGATGCCACACCTTAACCTGCACTTCACCTTCTCCTACACAATTATCCCCAGTCTGTGTCATCAGAAAATCTCTACACTCCTTAATCACATTCATGCCAATTAGTCCTGGGTACAATGATCCATTTGAGTCTTTAACAATCAGCACTCCCCTTTTTGGTATAACTTTCCCACATATATTCAAGTCCACCTCAATATATCCTATATATGGAATCATTAACCCATCAGCAGCTACCAAATTGAACTTTTGTATTGGTGGGTACACTGTTGGTCCGCTAGTCACAAAATATTTTTTAAAATAGCTTTCGGTTAATGTGGTTACTTGTGACCCCGTATCAATTAAACAAGGTGTTTTAACCCCCTGTATCACCACCTCCACCACTGGGCATTGTCCTATTAAATTATCTTTCTTTTCCGATTGGCCACTACCCAATGTACCCACTGATCGGGCCTGTACAGTGGGTTCTAAAAGTTTAAAGGCCCCTGTCCTCCCTCTACAGCCGCACACCGTCTTTCAATATGCCCAGCTTGTTTGCACCGTCTGCAAATAGGTCTTCCCTGCTGGTCAAATTGATCTGAGCTTCTTCGACCCCTCCTTAACTCATACCTAGGTCTTGCATTATCACTACTAGGTAATAAGTGCTGTACTCCTTCACGAATTTCTTTAATCATTCCAGCAACCATTTCCTTTATTTCTCCTTTCAACTGCAACACAACTTCTTGTTTAATCTCCTCAACCAATTTTGTTGCATCTGGGGCTGGCTTCAACTGGACTGTTGCAGCTACTGCTTGCCTTACCTCCCCAAACTCCTCTGCTCGTAGAATTGCTTCTTTTTTTACTTCTATAAAAGAACTATCAGGGGCTCCTCTAACCATACCCCGAAGTTCCCTACGCAATCCTGCATCACAAAGTCCCAAAATAAATTGGTCACGTAAAACATTACCCATAATGGTACCATCACCCCGATTATCCAAACGATTACTCAATTCTTGCAGTGCCAAGGCAAACTGCCTGACATTTTCATCTGTCCTTTGTTTACGAGTAAAGAATTGGGCACGAAGGGTTGCAAGGGGGACAGTATCTCCATAAATGCTTTTCAAAAATGACAATATCTGTTCAGCTGTCATGCGCTGTGCTGATGGTAACGCTAACACTTCCCTTTTTGCTTCCCCATCAAGATTACTTATTACAGCAGATACTTTTTGCACTTCTGAAAAAGGGTAAATATTGAACATTGATGTCTGCATATTATACCAATCCTGAAAATTATTTCCCTGCGGCATTTGATCGCCATTAAACTTTTGACACCAGGGTGACCCCATCATTAATGGAAACATCACCATATTTGCATTTGTTGCTTGATTCTGAGCCATATCAGGTGCACCATCTACTCTCTGCTGCGCCCCACTAGATGTAGAAGGTAGCTCTACTGCTGGTTGTGTAGTTGACATTCTCCTGGTTATTGCCCACAGTCCAAGACTACGCCAAGTTGTAACCCCCACAAACTCCCTCTACCCAGGGTTTACAGGTTCTCTATTGGACTAGATACTTTAAGTGGGACACGATCCAAGAAAACACTCAAATACCCTAAACTCCTTGACTAATAGTTTTATTATTTTACAATCATAATATTAAAACCCAGGGGCAGCAGGTTAATGCAGTCATAACAGGTTGGATTTAATTAAGAAGCAATGAATGATTTCAAAGATGTTAACTTCCAGCATAATAAAGTAACAACCAACAGGATATACTCAGCACAAGATT
Source organism: Coracias cyanogaster (assembly GCA_033124195.1). NCBI lineage: Eukaryota > Metazoa > Chordata > Aves > Coraciiformes > Coraciidae > Coracias > Coracias cyanogaster. The sequence goes on from JAVSBS010009477.1 coordinate 12,188, forward strand.
TCAGTAGTTAGTCAATACATGCATTAAATATATTCACGTGATCACCTCTCACACATAAGTTCATTACACTGCAAAACCTAATAGTCATAAATACCACACCAATAAATGCATATCAAATATTAATCACCGCAAACCGTCAATCATACTCGTGCTAAATATCTAGCCGTCGTCAACTGTATAGGAGGCGTATGGGAAAGGATAACCTGCCCACCCCCTTACACACGCACTCACTCTACACACAAATAGCGCCGGGGGACCATTAGGTTCATACATACATCAGGGCCTCCCCGGCAAACACAGCAGGAACAGACATTAACATCCAATACAATAATAAAAACAACATGTACTGCTGGCTTTCTTACCCGCTACCGGACGTGGGTTCCGCGTTCAGTGAACTCAACGGCGGCCGCCAAACGTAAACGGGGAAAACCCCAGCAAAATATCCCTCCCGATCGATTCGCACGGGTCGCACAACAATCCTAAACCCACGTCCCGGCACGGCAGCTTTGGCAAGGAACTCAGCAGCAACAACCCAAACAACCCTCCCGCAACAACAAACACATCATACATTTATAATGCTTCCCTCTAATTACTAATGCCACACAGGTGTTCCTTTTCCCCAGCGCATCATGAGGAACACAGAGGACGCTCTCAGTATTGCCACTCCCCTTCTTTAGGCATGAGCAGCTTACATCATGACTCGTTCACGAGTCAAGAACCGTTTCTGTCAGACGCGTCCGATTCGTGAACCGATGAGCTGATGATACTGCACATGTGTGATTTAGCGTGAAGCAAACCGACACACAGAGCGTCTGGAACCGAACTGTTTTCTTTTGGTGATTGATTCTGAACTGATTCTGTGTTAATGTTATGAGCCCATGTGCAGTCAACGCCAATGACGCCATTGCATCGAGCGCAAAAGAATCGGTGAACTGTTTTCTTCAACTGGTTTATTGAATCGAACTGTCAGAAAGAACTAACGTTACTGGTCATCCGAAAACCGATGCAACCGGTTCTTGACTCGTGAACGAGTCATTATCTGGCTCGGCTCGGTGTTCATCTCTCTCTTCACAGCAGTTCAGTCAGCACGCGCAGTCTCGCTTGATTCGCTCAATGATGTGCCAGCTTCATCAAACCTGCCATCTACAGTTCTGGCAGTGGTTTGTAATGGAATGATTCGTAACATTATTATAATTGTAACGAGTAACGATGCAGCACATAAAAAAAATATCGGAGTAAAAGTATTAAACTCAGCGAAAATATGTACCGAAGTAAAAGTGGAAGTAGGAGAAAAAAATAATACTCTAGTAAAGTACAGATACCGCCTTTTAGTACTTAAGTACAGTAGTGAAGTAGTTCTACTTCGTTACTATACATCTCTGCACACAACCCTTACTTTAACTTACTTTAGTTCTGCTCAAACATCATCATTTTCATTCTGTGTGGCTGCACTCAGAGAATCTTGTGTAATTTTGTCCATGGTTCTGAAGGTGGAATTGATGCCATGTATCCTCTCCATGTTGGTATCTACCTTTTTCATCCTTCAGCACAAAGCTGGACTTCATTGCATTTGGTAATTTGTGTCCCTGTTTCTCCTGCCAGTCCTGGCTCCATGGCTGTAGACTGTTTTTGTTCCAGCACCCTCAGCCAGCAGGTGAATGAAGCCAGACATGGGCCCCCACTGCAGCAGAGAGGAGAACTCTTGACTGCTGCAGTGTCCTCTGCTAGCAGCCTGGGAGACCATCTAAAGAACCTAAAGATGTACAAGTTCAAGGACCCAATGAGATCCAGTCAAGGGTCCTGAGGGAACTGGTGGATGAAGTTGCTAAGCTACTTTCTATCATATTTGAACAGTCATGGCAGTCTAGTGAAGTTCCTGCTGTCTGGAAGGGGGGAAACATAATCCCCATTTTCAAAAAGGAAAGAAAGGAAGATCTCGGAAACTACAGGGCAGTCAGTCTTACCTTTCTGCCTGGCAAGATTGTGGAGCAGATCCTCCTGAAGGACCTGCTAAGGCACATGGAAAATGAGGAGGTGATTGGTGGCAACCAGCGTGGCTTCACCAAGGGCAAATCATGCCTGACAAATTTGGTGGCCTTTTATGATGGAGTTACAGTGTCGGTGGATAAGGAAAGAGCAACTGACATAATCTACTCAGACTTGTGCAAAGTGTTCGACACTGTCCTACATGACATCCTGCTCTCTAAATTGGAGACATATCAATATGACGGATGGACCACTTGGTGGATAAAGAACTGACTGGGTGGTCATACTCACAGTTGTGGACAGCAGCTCAATGTTCAGTTGGACACCAGTGACGAGTGGTGTTCCTCAGGGATCAGTACTGGGACTGGTGCTGTCCATCTTTGTTAGTGACATGGACAGTGGAATTGAGTGCACCCTCAGGAAGTTTTGCAGATGACACCAAGCTGTGTGGTGTGGTTTACATGCTGGAGGAAAGGAATGCCATCCAAAGGGACCTTGGCAGGCTTGAGAGGTGGGCCCATGCCAACCTCCAGAAGTTCAACAAGGCCAAGTGCAAGATCCTGAACCCAGGTCAGGGCAATCCCAAGCAATACAGGCTGGGCAACGAGTGGATTGAGAGCAGTCCTGAGGAGAGACTTGGGGGTGCTAGTTGATGAAAAGCTCAACAAGAGCCAGCAATGTGTGAGTGCAGCTCAGAAAGTCAACCATAGGCTGGACTGTATCCAAAGCAGCATGGCCAGCAGGTTGTGGGAGGTGATTCTCACCCTCTACTCCGCTCTCACGAGACCCTGCCTGTAGTACTGCATCCAGCTCTGGAGCTCCCAACACAAGAAGAACACGGACCTGTTGGAATGGGTCCAGAAGAGGGCTACAAAGATGATCAGAGGGCTGGAACACTACTCCTATGAGGACAGGCTGAGAAACTGGGAGTTGTTCAGCCTGGAGAAAAGAAGACAAGACTCTAGAAAGACCTTACTGTGGCCTTCCAGTATCTGAAGGGGGCCCACAAGAGATAGGAAGGGAGTTTTCACAAGGGCTTGTAGGGGTAGGGTGGGGAGTAATGGCTTTAAACTGAAAGAGGATAGATTTAAGCTAGAAAGTAGGAAGATGTTCTTAACTAAGAGGGTGATGAGACACTGGCACAGGTTGCCCAGGGAAGTTGTGGATACCCCAACACTGGACGTGTTCAAGACCAGGTTGGATGGGGCTTTGAGTAATGTGTTCTAGTGGGAAGTGTCCCTGCCCACGGCGGGGGAGTTGGAACTAGATGATCTTTGAAGTCCCTTCCAATGTGAACTGTTCTATGATTCAAGAGTGTTCATGCTTCCCATAGCCTAAGGCTCACCCTTTTCAAGTGGCACGTGTGCGGTGTTTTAATAAAGTTTCTTGTATTCTCCATAAACCAGATAACTTCTAAACTTTGTTTGATGAGATCACAGGAAAGGACTAGCAACTAACTAGTTTTACCTGTTTTGACTGGAAACCTTTCAAGCCATCTTTATGCATTATAAAGTTTTTAAAAATACTTTTTCTTGTGTTTCTATGCGGTCAATACAATCATAACTTCACTCTGTATTGCCTAAAGCTCTGAAACATAGCTTTAACTGCAGGTTTTTTGGGTATGGTTTTGGGTATTTTTTTCAATTACTCTTTAATTTGATGAATGTAGAAAGTGAATCATAAAATTCTTTGACTGAAAGTGATTAAGTTGCTGATTTTGCTATTACTAATCAGTTGGGTTTCTGTTGTGAATTGTCGTTATACATTGGATTGAACTTAAGTATTCATGTAATGTTGATTTTGATAATTGGCTTCAAACACAAACTACCTTCCAGTACTGTGTAACATAGGAGTAACATTGATGTTTCTTTACAAATTGGAAAATAACTATCTGTGGATATGATTTTTGAGTAGATGAGAGTGGTATAGGGAAGAGAAGTTATTTAGTTCTTTACTTGTACTTTTTCTTTTTAAGGACTTATGATTTCACCAAAGCCAGACACTGCATTGGAATTTTACTTTAACAAGAGTGATGCCCAGTCATATGCAGAATATGTTTCTACACTTAGAAAATTCCTTGAATGTAAGTAAGTTACTTGCAACTGCCCAGGTAGTTTAGGCATCTTAATGTTGAGTGGATTCGTTTCCTTTTTTGATTGTAGTTACCAATGGTAATGAAAACTGATGCAAGTTCAGGCTTATTCTAGATGTGTGTCGCTAAGTGTATACTTTAGAGAAAAAGGTAAGTATCAATACATATATTGGACAGGGAACCTGAGCATGAGGAATAGTGGAATAATGGAGAGTTTTGGGTCCCAGTCCAGTGTTTTGGTGACATGGTTGTTTAAATACTACAGGATGTAGAAATTACATATGCCAAAAGAATTCAGTGTAATATTATGCAGGTCAGGTATTTGGAGGCAAAGTTTATGAAGACTTAACTGATCAATCTTTATCTAAATGGCTTCGTAACTGGGTGAGAATCCTTTAGTCTTAAGAAATTGAGTGTTTGCTTGTTTAAAAAATGAGGCGCACAGAGATTAAATTAATTGCAATTTATTCATTTTCACCATGTTTCACAGTATTTGCAGACAAAAATATTAAAACACAATCTAGAACATGGAGAAAAGGTAACAAACACAGGACAAGACTGAACGATTTCAAAATCACTACTTTAAGTCATACATTATTTTATATATGTGCCTGTATGTATGCTTGATCTGATAATATAGAAATCAATTTAAAATACTAGTAAGTTTAACCCCTCAAACATTGTAACTCAAAATTGAGGTGCTGTAAAATGTCACCTGTGAGCATGATTTGCTTTGTTGGCTACACAAGGTATACTTGATTCTATCTGGATTTTTAGTTTTGGTGCCTACTAAAAGCTGCTATAAGTAGGCTTTTCCTTCAGAGCTCTGCCAGGGGTTCCTGGGAGGAATGCTATGTTCATGATGATCTACCTCTTCTGCAGTTCCGTGGGTTTTGGACTCTCACATTGAGGATGAACCTTCCATTTTTTCCCTTTTATTTTGCTTATACGTAGCTGGGGACAGGATGTAAGGGAGGGGAACAAAACCACAGAACATTATAAATGTGATTAGATAGGTATTTGTGACAGTGTGATCTCTGTACTTGTGAAACACAAAGTGAGAAACAACTTGGGATGTTAATATAATATCAGTTATACTGCCTTAATGTAAATGCAGAGGCAATTTTAATATTAGGCATTGAAGTACATGAAGTTTCCCTGTGTGTTCATAGAAGAAACATGTGCAAAGTGAAAACTCTTCTAGTTTTCAGGTGAAAACTTGATGATTTATTTTTTATATATATAATTAGTTTGGAATACATAATCAGTTTAGAATTAGTTTATGTACAGAAATAAATGAAAGCTCTGATTATTGATCAGATTAGAAAAGCAGGACAGCATTATTTCTTTTGTAATACTCTTTCTATTTTTTCATTCAAGTCCAGTGCCACTTCTTGATAGTCTTTGAAAAAGTGTTTAAGATGGATATAAGAGATGTGCTGCTCTGAAAATAGTCCTTTAAGAAAACTCCTAGACAAGAAACAACTATAAATTAGTTGTTTATATAGGCTTCTGCAGTTTTTGGCTACTTGTATTCTTTATGCCATTGATTTACAAGCAATTTCTGTTTCATAGCATATGATGATTCAAAGCAATCCCAAAACATAAACTGTACACCAGGAAGAATTTTTGACCAAAATGATATTGCTGTTAAAAAGGCATGTAGATTTAACCTCTCTGAGCTTGGACAGTGCTCTGGAAAAGAAGATAAGACCTTTGGCTATTCTAAAGGAACTCCCTGTGTGCTCGTGAAAATGAACAGAGTAAGTGCCTACTTGTTTTTTAATTCTTAGTAGAAATGCTCCCAGCTACCACTGTATAATAAAGGACAGTAGAAAAGGGCTGAAATATCTGTTCAGTTTGATTCTCAAGATATTTGCATTTCTGTAATAGTGTAATTTAATGAAATGTCTAGCAATTCATGTGTTTCAGAGAGTAAAATGAAGTGAGCTTTTTGAGCATTCTAATACAAGTAAGTATTGGCTTTGGTTACTTGCATCAAAACATGTGAAAACCCTGTTTTAAGGAGTACTGCGCTCTTTGGGTTTGCTTACTGTTCTGTGTAACAGATTCTAAACCACTGTGCAGGCAGAGTGTGTTCTACTTTGTCTGCATTCTAGAAATGTAATTAGAATGTAATGCATTCTGTAACAAACTATGTAAGGTGGTGAAAACTTTACTGAGTGAATAAGTATTAGACTTTTCAGTGATTTTATACATTACTTGAACTATCTGGTTTGAACAATTACTGTTACAAGCTGAACGTAAAACAAGAAAGTACTCCTTTCTGTGGCCACTGTAACTATTTGAGCTTGAACTTAACAATGCTTTAGATCTTAGACCTAGTCTCAAATTGTGCTTTATACAAAAATGACACTAGACAATTCTCCCTATATGAACTCTTATCGTATTAAGTGGGGGGAAAAGTTCAAATTCAGTCTGCAACACTGTAAAGGGGAAGAAAGTCTATAAATATTTAAACTTTCTTTCCTTTAGATAATTGGATTAAAGCCTGAAGGAGAACCACGTATACACTGTACATCTAAGGTCAGTTCTAAATGTAAGAAATAAGTGTGTAGTTAGTTTCCTTGTGATTAGGTGAAAAGTGAAGTAATACGCTGTCAGAATGCTGACTTCACTTATTTCACTGTCCTTCTTTCTTGTTAGACTTGGTACTTCTTTCTCCTTGTTTTCATCTTACTATATGTGTAGTTCAGTTTTAGTGTCTTTAATTTCTTCAGTGTACTTACAAAAATACTTTTTTGTTGTTTTTTCATCTTTAGATTTGAGCTACCTTACTTCCTTTACCATCAAGGAAAATGCATACATGTTATCTGCAATCATATTTATTCATTTATTTATTTATTGTGAGTTGTTGTGTTTTGTTTCCTCTTTTCATAACCTCTATATTTTTTTTTCCTCCATGCTGCAACTGCACCTTAGACAATATTATAAATGATGGGTAAGACACAGTGTGGAAACTAATATTACTGTCCAAGTAAAAGTTGCCTTCAAATAAAATATAAACTACTTATAATAACACCTAATCTAGGCATATTTGTTCCGTACCAATGGATTTACACGGGCTATTTTATGGCAAGTATAATAATTACTTTGACTACTGCATATCTTTCCTAGACTGTTTGGGGAGCAGTGAAAGCCTTGGTAAGTTAGTAGATTGAGCAAGGGATGGAGTCATGGCTTTTAGCTTGAGGTGACTGCTGATATTTCCCCCTTTACATTTTTATCAATTAATGAGACGAATACTGTAAGTGTTCTTGTATTCATTCTAAGTACCTGTGGTAGGCATCAATTTTAATACTTGATTTTTGTGGAGTCTTTGAAAGTTTTGATCTCATGATGGTCTGTAGCAAGTAAAGGTGATACCATCTCTTATTTGAGACTGATTTCTTTGTGTCCATTCTTAAATGTTGTTCCATTAGAGGGGTTATTTGTTCCTTTAGAATAAATCAATTAAGTTCCTTCTACTTTTACTAGTACTCTTTCTTCTTTGACTCCTCTAATTTATCATTTTTCATAATGTGGTGTCCCAAACTGGACAAAAGTTTGCCTCTAGCTGAGGTATTGTTGATGACAGTTTTTCCTCTGCCATTGCATTGGGAGTAATAATGTCTCTTGAGATGAACTTGCTATTTGTAATGCACTGAGTCTTTAATTGTTTTACTGTTTAGATATTTCTGTATTTGTGATTCTTTTTTTTTTTGAGGTTCATAACTTTGAACTTCATAGAATCATTTATGTTGGAAAAGACCTGTAAGATATCCAGTCCAACCACATCCCTGCTCTACCAAGTTTGCTGCTAAACCAAGTCCCTAAACACCACATCTACACGGCTTTTAAATCCAGGGATGGTAATTCAACCACTTCCCTGGGCAGCCTGTTTCAGTGCTCAATAACCCTTTCAGAAGAAATTATTCCTTATGTCCAATCTAAATCTCCCCAGGCACAATTTGAGGCTGTTTGCTCTTGTCCTGTGAGAAGAAACAGGCACCACCTCTCTATAACCTCCTTTCAGGTAGCTGTAGAGAGCAATAAGGTCTTCCCTCAGCCTCTTTTTCTTCAGACTAAACAGCCCCAGTTCCCTCAGCTTCTCCTCATAAGACTTCTTCTCTAGGCCCTTCACTAGCTTCGTTGCCCTTCTCTGTACCCGCTCCAGCACCTTAATGCCTTTCTTGTATTGAGGTGCCCAAAACCGAACACAGTACTGTGTTGCTATTTTTTGCCACCATCTGTTATTTTTCGTGATCATTTTAATGGAATCAAGTTCTCTGAAGTGTTTTGAGCTACTTAGGGCTTGGTGCCATTAATGAATGAACTTCCTTTTACATCTCACAAGTTCTTACTGGAAACACTGCATAGGGGCTGGGACAGTCATCCTTATTTCCACCTGAAATGCCTTGTGTTGTGTTAAGAGCTAATGTTTGAGTAGTTTAGAAAATACTGATGGCAATCCTATTTTATGTTGATTGTATTTCTTCAGCTTTCAAGGATGCTTTATGAGCAAATCACGGAGGATGCTTTTTCTTATCCTCTTAGCTGATTTCACTGGCAAAAGAATGTTTGATAAAAAATTGGTTGATCATGGTGGGGAGAGGTTGCTATATTTTTTACCCTTTGACATACTTAAAAATAAATTATATTGTATGCTATAGTGTGTATTTTCTTGCATTTGCTTTAAATACAAAGTACTGCTTTTTACCATATTGTCCTAGCAGACAGGTGTCTGCTAGGGAGGCGGGAACCTCCCTTAGGATGGGAAATGTAAACCCTCTCTCTCCAAATTATTGTAAATCAAGGGCTCTCAAGCAAGGATATAGGAAATAGGAATAACAGTTCTTTACTAATACATAAATACACACGTGTGTGTGTGTGTGTGTTGTGTGTGTGTGTATATTAAAACAAGCGAGCAACAATTAGTACAGCAATGGGCCACAAAACAGGATCAGAGAACCAGTCACAGCCCCTTTGGGCTGTGGGCACCTTCCCTCGGGTGTAGTGATGGTCTCAGTCGGCAGGGGGCGCTGGAGATTCCCAGCGAGCAGGGCAGCTGCAGCTGGCGGCAGGCAGCGGTTTGGCGCACGTGGCTCCCGGGCAAAGCACATGGCAGTGGGAAGAGAAAGGGAACAGGGCTTTCTCCCAAGAAATCGGCTGCGGTACCCCAGCAAGACTCCCGGGAGAAACAGCAGAGCTGGGACGGAAGGGAGAGGCAGGCAGGAGATGCTAGGCAGAAATCCAGAGCAGTGCCAAAGGAGAAGCGGGGGGCCGGCAGAGCTGCCAGTGGTGCCTCCGCTCCCGACCGGGCAGGGGGCAGCGAAAACTCGGTCCTGGGCAGATGGAAAGCAAGTCTTCCTTTAAGTGAGATGTTAATAAAGTCCCAA
>JAVSBS010009477.1:23741-35680 GCA_033124195.1 Coracias cyanogaster
GAGGTTGTGGAGTCTCCTCTGGAGACTTTCAAGACCCATTTGGATGCATTCTTGTGTAACCTGCCCTAGATTCTATGATCCTGCTTGGCAGGTGGGTTGGACTTTATGATCTCCAGAGGTCCCTTCCAACCCCTCACGTTCTAGGATTCTATGGTATCCTAAGCAATGTGTGTGTTGTTTTGAGGAGGTGAGGAGAAGGGATTCTTGAGCTGTAGTTTATTATTTACTATTTCTGCATCTGTGTATTCTTCTCTGTTTAGTTCTTTCTACTACTGCAGTTGTCTTTTGAACTTTGTAGTGTATCTCTTTCAAATTGCAGCTGCTGTATATGGTAGTCTAGACAAAAGAGAGTTACTAACGCAGAGTTACTAACATTGAACTTGTGAGTTACATTAAGTAGCAAAGTTCTGAAGATACATTTAGCATTTTGAGGAGGCTGTTTTAGTGTCATTTCCCTTTATCATGGTAATATGTTTACCTTACTATAAAAAGTCAGAATAGGTGTGAGCATTGCCTAGTGGTTTGAACTTGTGGTAGTTTGACATCCTGCCAGGATATACAAGCCAGAGGAATATTGTATACAGGGAGATGTGTCTGTATATTGCTATACTGCTAGCCTGTGTCTGGGGCAGCCAATCATATATAGATATCTTTTATATTTTACAGATTGGGTGACTCCATAGTCAGAAATTAGGCAGCAACTTTCTAGGTGGATCTTATTACAAGGTCTGGGGTTACAGGGCAAAGTCTAGTGAGAAGGCATGCATATGTATATTATTCCTCTAAGGTGCTGATGACACACACAGACTCTAGTAACATGGCCATTTTAAATCTGTGGTCCTTTTAGGAAGCCTGTCTTACAAGGCTAGCTGAACAAATGTTAGGAATAGTACACCCTTGCAGGGAGGGGGCTATAGTTCTTTGTGAAGGGTTGTATTGTTCCAAATTTGAGAGGCTTAAAAAACTGGCTTTGAACAGAAATTCCTCTAACTTAAATACAGATGTGCTCTTGCTTTACCAAAAATACAGGCTTGCTTGCCAACGCTTCTGGTTATTTGGTTGTTAAATTTTTCATTGCAGTGAATATCCCTTCCTCCACTTCTGACTCATAAGGTAAACACGAAAGCAAGCTGTCTTGACTTGATTACTAATTTAAATACTACTGTTAATAATCCTTACTGTAGCAGATGTGTGTAGCATGTAGCTGTTTTCCAAAATAGATAAATTTTTGACAATTATTCTAAGAGTTTGTAGCTCAGTTAACTTTTTTTAGGGATCTTGCACTTTATCATTGGGTTGTAATTCTAATTTTGTATTCGTTTTTATGCAAGCAGATGTTAACTTTTGATTTTGTTGCTCTCTCCTATCATAGGAAGAAGGCATGGTTGATATAAATTATTTTCCTCCTGAAGGCTTGATTGATTTAATGTACTTTCCATACTATGGGAAAAGCTTGCATGTAAGTATGCTTTAATGATGGTCTTCACTTTATAAATGCTTTGTTTCTGTTTACATTTACAGTTACTAATATCAGATTGATTCTAAAGTTTGAACTTTGTAATGAGGTACTCATAAGGAATATTTACATATTCAGAAATTTCTCAGTGCATGATGAAATTTAAGATATGCTTTAGCAAACAAGGAAATTAACTGGGCATTGTCCTAATGAAGGAGAGGCTGTATACTAGCAATATTAATAGCATCTGCTGCTTTTTGGTCATAAACATAGCTTCGAATCTTTTTGAATGCAGAGAAAGGCAGGAGAAGTAAATTGGTTCTTCAGATTACAGTGGTTTCTAATAGTTTAATGCTTGGGGTTTATGTATAGGATATGAAGTTTAATCAACAATACTATAATAAATTACATATTTATTTGTGGCTCTGTGGTCATGTTTTCTATTTGTTCGGTTTTATGAAGAAGCACTTCAAGGTAGCAGATAGATTATGTTGATTATTATTTAAAAATTTTTCCTTATCTTTGTTCTTCTTTGCTTGCTCCATCTGTTCTCATTGTATTCAGACATAAATTTTATTTATCTAATTGAAGGTGTTTTAAAAAAAAAAAGATGATCACTTCTTTATGAACACAGAACATTTCTGTTCAAACTCAAATTTAATTATCTTTTCTTTTCTTACATCAACTTGTAACTGCATACAGAAAATCTGTACCTTCTATCCAATATGAAATTGTTGCCCATTTACTGACCAAGTTATATAGTCGAATAAACACCTTCACTGTTCACCATTGAAGGTAAAAGTACTTTTCAAAAGTCTGTTAGATCCATACTATACCACAGTGGTTGTTTGTAATTTCCTTAAAGTGATTTTTGTACTAAATTAGTCCTTTATTTTCCTAGCATATGCTATGCTTACTTGCAGCAGTTCACATAACTTTCTTTCACATAGCTTTTACTAATGAGGAAGGAGTTTGTTTTTCTTGAGCATTTGCTTTCATGTTACTTATGGGTAGTTCTGTTTTTTCCATTTTGCTGCCAGACTTCTTGAATTGGTAAACTGTCCATTTTCTTAGATGTACAAGATTAGAAAGACTTTCAACCTGTGCTTCCAACATTCAGAGTCAGTATGTACTCTATCCTCTTCTTGGAATGAAAGAATAGGGAAAAAGAACACTGCTTCCCTAAGAAATGCAAAAGGCAGCATCAGTAGACCTAGAGATGTCAGCAGGTAATTTGTATCAGAGATGGGATGAAGAATGTTCCTGACAAGATTCCTGTCTTGCTGCTAAACAGATAGAAAAGAAAGACTGTGAGAGTAATGAAGTCAAGCAAAACTCAGTGTTATTCCTTGCTTTACTTTAGGTGATTAAGAAAAGCTTTACTTTAAAAAGAAGTAATTTTAAATATTCTTTGGTAGTTTTTGTTTCATTGGCCTTTCATGTTCACTTTATTACGTGGGATAGGGGCTATGGTTTGAGAGAGTCTTACTTATGTGAGACTCAATTCTGATAACATTAGTATATTGTGAAGACGAAGAGGCAGTAAGACTTGAGAGTTTGAGATGGACTGTATTGCAAGAGGCTGAATTGATTTATTGTCTATACAACAGATTTTTTTATATCAGTGTAGAATTGTTGAATTACTTTATTCTGTGAAGGAGTTAAGAGGATTCAATTAACCTTGCTGCTCTTGTGATAAAGTAGAAGCCATAAAAGTACTAGTATCTATAGTTTTGTGGTCCAGAATGGTTATTTGCCTTTTGCTGCTCTGCACACTGAGCCCAACTCCCTGACCTTAGGAAATGTTACCGTCTTCAAATGATCTGTAGTGCTTTATGACAATGCTGATTCTCTTCCACCCAGATTTTATATTGAGTAAAAGTCCATTCTGGTATCATCTGTTTTCAAAACATCATAGAAATTTGTGTACCTATTTGAAAAATCTTGGCAATGAGAAGACTTATCTCAGGAAACACAGGAATTTTCTCATTTTTAGAAAACTCAGTACCTCAAGTGTAGTGTTACCCCTACAAATGGAGAATTTTGTGGGTACCTCACCTAGCTGTTTTTTCCCCCTTCCTGCTTGAAGTTTATAGGAGCACAGGAAAATTTCCCATCTAGTAAATTAACTATCCAAGGAAAGCATTTATTTCAATCTACTTCTTACTAGTACTTCACATTAAAGATTTCTACCACATCAGCTTCTAAGTCATCATTCTCTGTAAATGAGATATTGAATATTCTGCAGTGCTTTCTTTGGTAGGGAAGATAGCCAAAAAATAATGGAAATTTATTAAGGAGCCTCTTAAATTAATGCGGAAAAAATATAATGCAACATTTTATTCAATTAACATTTAAGATTTATACTTGTGTAATACTGTAGTGTCATATTTAGCCCACTGGCTTATATGAATTTTAACCAAGAAAACAATCTTGCTTGATCACCAGTCAGCTGTATTGACCTAAAAATATAAATTCGTAGGCACTTCACAAGAGAATTCGAGTTGTTCTAATTGAACTGGACTTGAGAAATAATAATGAGTTCCAGAAAAAAATAGTGATTCTGCATTCATTCTTTAAATGTAATTTTTATTATAGGGAATGGAGTCAAGAATTGTAATTGTTCCACCAAATATGATTGACCAGGATGCTGTCAGAATGTTCAAGAAAAGCTTTCTGTGTAAAGTTATCAAATAGATAACACATTTTAGAATGGACTGTTGCTGACCAAGTAAATGGTATAGAGCTGAAAGGAAGCTAGTTTACTAGTATTTGTTGAATCATACTTCTTGGCAAAAAAAATCCACTTAAAGCTGTGCTAGAAAAATAGACTTCTATAGCAAATTAAAAAAAAAAAATGCAAACCCTACAAATCCAATACAAACAGAATATTCAATGGAATGGATAGGAAGGGAGACTGTCATTTCAGAGGCTCTTTCAAGTAGAGATTTCTAGAAAAATTGGACTCAGGATAATAGAAAACAGTAAAGTAATATGCATCTTGAAGACAACGTCTGTGGCTTAAATTACGTTGAATTTATTAGTTAATAAATAGTATGAAGAGTGTATAACTATCTATCTAACTTGGAAAAAGTCTTACCTGAGTCAGATTGGATTTCAAAAAATTGGGTTCTTAATTAACTTTTTTCTTAACTGTTCTGATGGATTAAATGTTAATTTAAATGCTAACTTGCTCTGGTATCTCAAATGTTTTCCCAATCTTTGTTTACTAGGCTCACTACTTACAGCCTCTAGTGGCTGTTCAACTAGCAATTAATGCCAACAGTACCAAAGAAGAAATAGCCATTGAGTGCAAGATCCTGGGCTCACCGAATTTAAAAAATGAAGATGACCGTGACAAGTTTCTGGGACGAATTGCCTTCAAAGTTCAGATGACTGAATAGCTGGAGTAAAAGATTCTCCACAAAGTAAACATTTTGTTGTGTGTTTTGAATCAGCTGGACGTGCCATTCTAGGATATGAGACCACCTTGGAGATTGTTAAGGTGGTTTATGGCGTTCAGGGTAGCATAATAATATGCTTCCAAATTTTATGTTTAAAATCCCTCAAATGCCTATCCTGCTTCTGCCTGCCCCATTGGAACAGTGTACAGACTATAGTTATGTCATAGGGACCTGTAAATAACTGTTTTCAAATACATGATAATGGTGACCTTTGTCCTGTTCTAAAATGTGGTTTTATTCCCCAAGTGAGTGTCTCAAGCTTAATATGCTGTGCTATGTAAATATTGTATTGATTTAACACTGGCTTAACTGTCACATCTCAATGCTGACGCAGTTATAGGGATAAATAATGAATGGTACCTGATTGACATAGTGGTTTGTTTTTTGTTGTTTTTTTTTTTGTAATAGTAAACACCTCCAACATAAATTAGGTATGTGGGAGTGGGTAGGTGGATGGATAGCTGTATAGACCTGCCTTAAATTGTAGACTGGGTGGTGTGGGAAAACTGAAATGGGTTTTAAGATTTGGTATGGATTTCTGAAAGTAAGTGCTCAACTAGTACTTTCTTGTGCTTGTCACTGTGCAAGTATTGTGTCCATGTAATACTTGGTATAGAGTTTTGTATTCTAACTGAGGAATTGAATCTTTCTTTGTGTTGTTAATTGCTTGCAACATTTGGAGCACAAATAAAATCTATACAATATTTTTAAACTTAAATTAAGAAGTATCTGTATACAACAAATTAAATTGTTTAAGGTCATGGTAACAGTTGTGTAGTAGAGCTGCCTGGAGGAAATGGCCTTACTATTGTGGGAATAGACTTTCATTTTCCTATTAAAAAATTCCTGAAGAACCTCTGTTTAAAAAAAAAGTTTGTCTTGATTAAACATTGCTGTTTAATTTATATACTCTGTTTTGTTGCATCATTTTAACATGATTCATGTCTACTACTGCTCTTTCATCTTGGATTTTCTGTGTATTTCCTCATCCATTTAGAAAATCGGTGTGATCAACTGCTTTATAGAAAGATCTTGTTGACTTGGATTGGATTAATTGCAGAGTTTAACTTAAATATTTTTACATAATCCAGTTGCTAAAATGACTACAGACAGACTGCTTTATTGCTGACTGCTCCTCACATTAAACCAAGTTGACTCATTATGTTGGGTTAACATCTGCAGTTGTGATGACATGGGGTTTGTATTACTCTTCCCCGGGGTTTTTGTTTGTTTAGTTCTTGGGTTTTTTGACCGTGTGGTCCACATGCTGGTGTATTTTCAATATTAAAGACCATGGCAAATCAGCACCTGTATGTTCTGCTAGCTAGGCCTAAATTTGTTACTTAACATGCTTTTATGCCTAATTATTATTGTCGTTTTTAATATTTTACTTAAATGAATGATCACTAAAATTAAAGATGTAGTCTTAATGCCCTACTTTGAAAATGTTTGAGGCCCCATTAGTGCAAAACCTTAACACCTGTGCAAGCTTACATTGATGCAATTGGAGGAAGCTGCTCTTAATGGGACTTGAACAGTGTCTTCAACCTCATTAAAAATAGATTTGTACTGATCTGATACCATTCAGCATGCTTTTTTGTTGCCTACAAAAGAAAAATTGTTGTTCCTACAGTATGCAATGGGTACTTTAGTAATAATAGCATGCATTAATATTGAATAAGAATGTTCTTTCAAAATATTCCATTACTAATGTTTTAAATCATGCACTTTCAGACCTGGGATACCTGGGTTCTTGAAGATATGACTAATTGCTTATGTATATTAATACTGCCTGAAAGTATCTTAATCATCATAAGGGAACTTAAAGTGTAGATGTTTTATCTGAAAATGAAAAGGACTAGCTTGATGTAAAGAAATTTTCACATTTGTGTAGACTTAGGAATGGTAACAAGTTCTGGAGAAACATTCAGTTTTCAAATGAGCTGATTTTTGCAACAATTTCGACTTACCTGTATAGACAAAGCATGAAATGGCAACTCTTCACCAGCACTTTCTCAGACAGGTAGAACTCAATAAAATCCTGTTCTCCCTAAATTTTGTTGAAGTGGTTTTGTTGTTTGTGGGTTTTTTAATTGCATAAGGATTATTAGTTGGTGGGAGGAGAAAGGAAACTTCTGAAAGGGTTCAGCTATTAAAATATTACATTGCATGAAAAATGTAAGTTACGAGTCTAGTGTGAAACTATTAAACTGAACTACTTCCTCATTTTTATTTCTGAGTCTCAAGAATTTAAGTAAATGATCTAGCAGTTATTTATAAACAGGTGTATTGACTATTAGGGTGTGATAATATGACTAATTTTCTTAATGTGAAATTTAGAGTAAAGGCACCTTGAACTTAATTTAAAATTATTATTAAATATTTAAATGTACTGCCCTGTTACCAGAGTCCTAAAATAACAATAACTTTTATACTGGTAAATACATTCTTGTCTTACTGGGTTGCTTTTTAAGTGCCTTTGAGTCTGGAGCAATAACTTTTAAATGTTGTGAAATTGCCAGTTGTTGCAGGTGGTGTTTCATACCCCCAGGAAAACCTGCTTATGTCTAATTCAGTGGAGGTACCTTCTTTTTGCTATCCCCCCCTCCCACTCCTCCTGCCACTCCACACATGAACACAGGAAGAGGAAGCAGAAGATAAGATTAAGAAAACAAAATTAGCTGAAGGTTTTAGTTACATTGATCATGCCATAGATAAGATGGTCCCTTGAGGACAGATGACATTTAGCACTGACCTGCAATTACTTCCTGCTGGGGATGATGCTGCCTCTAGGATACTAGTAATGAAAACAAAGACACTCTTTCCTTTTCTTCTGAAACCTCTTCTTTAGTGGTTCCCAAGCAGTAGAGAAAAAAAAAATCCGGATGCAAACGAAGAGTAGAAGGAAGAGTTGTAGACCCAAAGGAGTTATGAATCAGTACAGAGACAAAGACAAGAGTTAAAGGGGTGGTGGTTTGGTTTGTTGTGGGTTTCTTTTTTGTTCTCCCTAATCCCCTGCACCTTGCCTGTCTCTCAGTAGGAGATCTGGAAAGGAAAAATGCATTTCTCTGCACCAAACCCTACTGACTGATTTCCTGCGGTGTTTTAAATGCAGCATTCTTGGGAACCTGGCACTGAACCTGGATTTTCCCTGTTTCTAAGGTGTTTTTTTTCCTACTTCTGTGAAGCATATTCATCAAACTTTTGCGTACTTGAACAGTCAGAGTATGCTTCAGCCTTACAAAATGAGATTGGTCTCCTGTGATGGAGAAAAATGCCTTAATTGTGTCATTTAAGACTTAACTGAAAAATACTAGATATAGATACTAAGAGTATGTGCTCAGCTCTGAGTATGGATTTCCAAACCTCAGAATGCTGGAAGCTACAATCTTAAGTTTAGTTGCGCAATTATTCAGCATTTTGACTTCCCTACTAATGAAACATTTATCTTGCTAGTTAGGCACTTAAAACACATCAGCGTGCTAAATCTACTATCAAATTACTGAATCCTTTTAATAATTTTTTTTAATGTTAATATGCTTGTAGTTAGTATAACTGAAAACTAGTAGTTTTTCTCTTATAAAATGTACCAGCCTGCTAATACTATCTACCATAAATAATCTTTAATTTAGAGTTTTTGGGGAATGTATTAATAGAATTTTCAAGGCATAATGTGTTCAGAAACAACTGTTCAGTTTTGCCTGTAGGCCAGATCTAGGTCAGGTGGCAGGTGATTGGGAGTATCTTAGTTACTTCACTTGATTGGTTTTATATGTCTTCAGTGAATGGTGCATGGATTGCATGCTGAGAGCAAGTACTATCTCCTGAGGCCAACTGTACAGCTTGAACCGGAGGAGTTTGAGCTCATGTTGACAACGCTTTCAGGTTTATTGTAGTGCAGTCTCACCTTCAGGTTTGGAGCCTTTGTGCTATGGAAGAGAAAACCTGTGTGACAGAAGGGTACAAGTTTTGAAAGAGAATAAATGTTCCTACAGGTAGTTGCCTCAGTCTAGATTTATAGTTCGATATGTTTGTGGATTGAGGAGATTTTTACCCAAAGCTAACATCATAGCTGTTCACAAAAGTAGGATGTAATGTGGACTGGTTGGGAACCGGTAGTGTCAGGCATGGGACAGGGAAGGTTTGAAATACTTCTGTGGGTTGTTTAGAAACTTCCTTGTTGGGTATAAGGATACTTCTTGAAGCTGTTAAGAGATTGTTGGGAAGGTCTGAAGTGAATTATATACAAACCAACAGTATTACAGATAGGAGAAAAGTTAGAGGTAGAATATAAGTTGTTGGGGTTTTTTGTAGAGAGCTATATGATCAAATACCACCCCCTTCAGTAGCCTTTTTGTGTAATGTACCACATAATTTAGAAAATAATATATTTTTAAAAAGATTAAATCTAGGAAAACTGGGGACATCTGACAGGACAAAAAGAATATATTCTTTTAGTGTAAATTCCAGCTAGAACAGAACAGATCTAGGCTTCTATCAATTTTCCAATGAAACATGAGAGTGAAGCTGATAGGCATAGAAAGGTTTGCACTGAGGTTCCAGGTGATGTTTGAAACATATCTGCTACAAACTACAAGTGAAGTTTGAAACACCTTTTATTAGTTATCTTAAAGGATACAAAACCGCAACACAGTGAAGAGCAACCTTCATTACCAAAAACCCCTTTAATGTGCCAGGGAAGAATTGCCCCTAAATCAACAGTGTATCAAAATGATTGTAGTTTTAAGGGTTTTCCTGTAGTAGGAATATCCTCACGTAAAGCTGAGGCATTTCAGGAAAATAGTAAAAGAATATATTATTAGGGGCACTGTAGTAGTACAATACAAATTATACTGGAACAGCAAGGTAAGAGTGATAACTGGGTATTAAAGAAACAAGGTAAAATAGCTGTTGGTGAATAATACTGGATGTTTGGACTTTGTCTGCCAGGGAAAAGTGCTACAAGGTTAAATTAGTAATCAGTTATCAAGATTGTACAGTATTGAGTACATGCAATTTTAATATCAAAATCGTATCTTAAGTCTCTATAGATTTTTAAGGTGAGAGAGAGCATTATTCCATTAATGCAGGATATAGAATGACCAAAGAAGATACAGGAGGTGATAAATCCACTAGGTCAGAACAGGGAGTTGTTCAGAGCACTGATGCAGAATACACACATGCTGGTATACACGTCAGATAAAGGTGTGTATTGTGTTTGCTTCAGCTATGCTTAAAATTTTTCTGATGTCTTAACAGAACCAAGGGAGGACAAAAAAAAAAACCAAAACCTTCCCAGGATTCTTCTGGAAAAAAGTGCTCTGTAGATCTTGAACTTTAACATAGTTTGCAGTGACAAGTGTCTGCAGGGCCCACTGAAATAACTATGGCCAGAAACAATAATCAGATCACAAATTTGATTAGAATTGTATACACTGTGAAATGTGTCTTGTAACTTTTAAAATCACTATACCAGCGTCCTCTTTCTCAGGTGGGAGATGGAAGATGAAGGGATAGTCATCACAATTTTTCTTGCTACTTTCTCTCCTGTTAAAAGATTAGTTCCAAGTTGTCCTGGTTTGAAGGACAGGTGTCTGCTAGGGAGGCAGGAACCTCCTTTGGGATGGGAAATGTAAACCCTCCCCCTCCAAATTATTGTAATTTCGAAATCAAGGGCTCTCAGGCAAAGATATAAGAAATAGGAATAACAGTTCTTTACTAGTGTGTATATATATATTTAAAGCAAACGAACAACAATTAATACAGCAATTAGCCGCAAAACAGGACCAGAAAACCGGTCACAGCCCTCTGGCCTGTGGGCACCTTCCCTCGGGTGCAGTGATGGTCTCAGTCGGCAGGGGGCGCTGGAGGTTCCCGGTGGGCAGGGCGGGTGCGATGGCGGCTGCAGGGGGAGCGCTGTGGCGCAGCTCCAATAGCACGTGGGGATAATGGCGGGGAGAAGAGAAGAGAGGAGAGCTGGGCTTCACCCGGGGGAGTCGGTTCCAGTGCCCCAGCAGGACTCTCGGGGGAACAGCAAAGCTGGGACGGCAGGAGGAGGCAGGCAGGGGATGCAAGGCAGAAAGCCAGAGCAGTGCCGAGAGGCGGGGGCTGGCGGAGCCACGCAGCGGTGCCTCCGTTCCCAACTGGGCAGGGGGCAGTGAAAACTCGGTCCCGGGCAGATGGAAGACAGGTCCTCCTCTCAGTGAGATTGATGTCAGTAAGGTCACAGTCAAAAGGGCTACAGAAGGCTCACCTCGCAGCAGAAGAAGACAGCTCCGGGTGATGGCAGGGAAAAACAGCATCCTCCTACTGCGAAAGCCCCGAGCTGAAGAGAGTGAGGTGACCCCGCCCCTCCCCTTTTTACCAGCCCAAATCTCGAGATATCTCTGTCCCTCGAGATGAACTCTCACATAGGAGATGGTGCTGTTATAAGTGAGGAGAGCTGCTGGAATAATTTAGAGGAGATTCAAGGTTCAAACAGCAGCAGTTTCATTAAATCAAGAAAGCGACAGTTGAGCAAACAGCGCTGGGTGGCCGGGGAGTCGCAGCTCCACCAACGGCGTGCACCTGAAGTGGCAAACTATCTCATATTTATACAGGAGAACAATACATATTTGAACGATGCCTGTACATCTTCATTACCTAGCTCCGCCTTTCTCTCACTTCGTATTATAATTAGCTTATCAGCCCTGCGCTTGCGCAGTTCCTCCTGGTAATTTTGGGTCAGGGTCTTTGAAATGTGGGCAGTGGTCCCTTGGAGGAAGGCCAAGAGTCTTCTTCACGACGTACTTTTCACCTCTGAGTCTGGAATATGTTGATTTGGCAAGTTTTGCAGAATTGAGCCCATCCCGGTCAGCTCTTGTCCTTGGTGAACATCTGTTCTTCCTCACTAGTCATTCTTCTACTGATAAATTTGTGAAATATGTTACTTTGTATCAGTCCTTCTGTTCTTTATGACTGGAAATGTCTCTGCACCTGTTTTCTTTTAGCCACCTTGGTTAGTAAATCAATGGTCCCTT
>JAVSBS010009478.1:8663-21906 GCA_033124195.1 Coracias cyanogaster
CCTTATTATGCTCTTACACCTTATTTTTTTAAATCTATCTGTGAGATTCCAAACACTTGACTAGATCACTGTATATTGCAAATAATCTCTGCTATGAAATATTTTCTTAGCTTTAGGACAACCAGTGGAAAACACTGTGATTAAAATGCTTGACCAGTTGCACAGTGCAGTTTGCAGAATTGACCTTCTTGATTCCTGAATTAAGACCTCAACTTTTGGTTAAGATGCAACACATCCTGAAAAAGCAGGTGTTTTCTGGAAAACGTATGTAGGAATAAGACCTTATTTCTCTATTACATTATGTCTTGGACTCGGACTCTGAAGCACTTTGCTTTTCCAGGTTTTCTAGCATGCTAGGTACACAAAGAGTGCTTAACTGCTTCTATAACTCAGAAAATAGTGACTCGTCACTCACTGTGAATGACTTGTACCTTTCCTCAATTCTCGTCATAAGTGATTATGGATAGCATACATGGTAGACATTATGTACAAAACTGCAGGGAACAAATGCATAAATATTTTTCCCACTATGGTTTAAAACTGCAATAGACTGTAATTTTGCTCACATGTTCTTTTTATTTTCACCAAATAAAGCCAGTGGGCAATGATACAATTTAAGGAAAACAAGTACATTGCTTGTTTGTCAGTTGGTTGGTTGTTTTTTATTTCAACTTCACTATATTTTCCTTCTCTTATTATTTTCATTTTTTCCACATTATATAATAACTCATTCTTTTCATCTTATAACTCTGATATCAACCTGGAAAAAAACTATTTCCCTTTTTCTTGGATTTATGTATTTGAATGCCATTAGTCACCTTCCGTCATAGCAGACCTAGACATAAAAGTAGGATTACACATTCTTTGCTCTCTTAGGAAAATGTTCATACTTTGGGGAATTTAAGCCTAATGCACTTCTAAAATCTCCTCAGATGAATAGTGGAACGCATTGCAGGAGTTAGTTTCTGTATTCCACTTATTTCAATGCTGCTTGAGAAAAAGAAGTAGTATTTTGTGCATACTGATAATTACTTTTAATTAAATTCTTGATAGGCTGAAGTCACTATACTTGTTTATGCATGCCTACATGCATGTGTAATCCTTTAATGAGCTTTGTTCTCAGCAGAGCTGCTAGACTGTAAGCTCTGGAGACCAAAATTACCTGCCACACCACAAATGTGGCACTAGCAGTGACAATTAAAGGACATCAGATAGGAGTCTACATAATCTATCTCTAGAGGATTTATTAGGTAAAATTCTTTACTTTTTGAAAACAGAACAAAAACAAAAACACCAACAAACATTAGAGACAACATTAGAGTTTGCTTCCAATCATTATCTTTTTATGAAAGTCTGCTTTATTATTTCCTAGCTGAATCAGTTAAGTCTTTACAGGGTCATGCTGGCATTATTTACAATACATATCTTAACAAGGACTTGTAGCCTAGTTTATTTTAATGATATTTTTTTAAGTTCACAGAAACAGATCAAGGTGGTTGCTATGTTGTGGTAGTTTAGTAAAGCCGCGGCAGGTCTCTGCAGGCAGCCAAGCCATGTGGCCGCTGCCGCTGTCCCCCTGCCATGGGCCGCGGACAGAGAAAGAAAAAAAAGTTTTTAAATGCCTTTTTGAGTTGAGATAAGTTTAATACAGAAACACATAAGAAAGCAGCAATACACAGAAATAAGCAATACCAGGGACAAAGAGGGGGAGCGGAGTGATCATACACGACCGAGCTGAACTGCCAAACCCAGAACTAGCGCCGGGACATGATGTTAGCATGGTATAGAATAGCCTGGCTGCACCAAATTAACCCTGTCCTGGCCGAACCAGGACATATGTGTTCCCTTAATTGCAAGAGAATGAATGAATGAAACAATCTGGTTTTCCATAAATTATTATAAGATTCTTACGTAACTCTGTAGTCATAATCAAGAAAACTAAAATATACGTTAGAAATTAGAACAGTTATAGTTCTTAATTATCTGTGATTCATTAGCATGTTAAGAGTGTAAGTGATGGCACCATCGAATAAAGTGTTGAGTGTGAGTTAAAGTACTTCAGCCTATGATAATGAAGATTAAGGCTGCTCCTCTGCCAACAGTAACAAAAAAACAATTTTGTGAATTGGGATTAAAGTTGAGAGGCCTTATCTGTGTCACAGGAGGTGGAGCTAACAGAGTAAATCAGTTTCAGATGTATTTTCTAACATTGTGGCCTAAACTGGTATTCTATTTACCAAACTGGTAAAAAAATCTGGGGCCAGATTTTCAAAAGAACCAATTTTCCAAATTGTTTATCATATTGGAAGCCCTAGTATTCTAGAAATTCTGTCTCCACTTGATGTATCTGACATTGATCTCCAAAGTGTTAAAAAGGAGCAATTAAGAGGAAAATTTCCACTGGTAATTGGAATTTGGGAAATTCTATACGCTTATAATAGAATTAGATATCACATTATTATCTCTATTTTATCTTAATAACAAATACAATGCAATACAATGATTGTAGTTACTTATACAAAGGTCTGGGATTTAGGAACAAGGGAGGAATATGACAAACAATCAGATGCTATTTTTCCAAAGGCGCTTTTCTAACAATGATTACACACCAAAACAGTAATTGCATCTTCAAAATAGCATAAAACAGCATAGTTGCTCTCGAAATAATGGGCATAGCACAACCTTATCTATGATTTTTTTTTTTTGTAACTGACACTACATTGGAAAAAATTTTAAATCCAGAAGTCCTTTTATTGAATAAATTACTTTATCTGCCCAACAAATACTACTGCATTTGCCTTTTCGCACAACAACATTGACATCTAGTGGCTAAACTCCGTATTTTAAATCCGTTATGACAAAAAATGTGGAACATACCCAGTTACTGACTTTGACAAAATCAACAGGCACTTCAACAGCCTGCTCTCTTGACATAACCTCTAGATGATTACAGAATGACAGTAGTCTTTAATGACTAGTCTGGGGTGACCTGTCCCAGTGATGGGACCTGGTGAGCAGAAGCCATTTCCCCTCAGCACAGCCCCTCTTGTTTTTCTTGACTGTCAGTCTTGGGCTTGGGAGTAGGCTGACTGACTGACTGAGGTATATACCTTGCTCAGGGCTTGCTGGGAGGCATAGTGCATCCCTAAAGTTATACTCAGGTACATTGAAAAAAACTACACTTACTGAGTGTGATGTTACTGGCATATGTGAATGTCCATCTTTAGTTATATTTGCTTTTCTACAAATTACTAGGCGGCTTCAGATAGAGGGATGAAAATCAGGAACATGACAGATGCCATGAGACTGTTCGTACTATCAGGACACAGTAATAAATGATTTGGCAACTTCACAGACATGTAGAAGATAGGAAGATGCCAACATCAAATAATGTGAGAAAGTCTAATTTCCTCATTTTTCAACAAAATAACTGGCTTATGGGAGAAAGAGGAAAAGCTAGACAGGATAAATCTCAATTTTACTAACATTCTTGATGCTTCCACATCACTTTCTCATAATCAAACTCAAATGTAGTCATACATGTCCTCTGCAAACAGCTCTTATAACAGATATTATCAGTGACTGCCTTGCCCTCGCTCTCTAGACTGGTGGTAGCTGCCTCTCCGAGCCTGCTGGCAAAACTGTCTGATTTGCTTCATTAAAAATTGGACCAATTTTTTAATCGGCTAATTGAACTAATTTTAACCAAACAAGTCAGAGGCTCTTAAGTAACTTTACAAGATCTTAGGAGGCAAAAATCTCCTGCAGAAAGGCTGAGGTATTTCTTTCTAACCAAGTACTGACAAGGACTAAACAGCTATGCTTTGTGTTTCTCAGACATACAGACAGAAATCTGAGTTTGAAGAGCAATAAAACATTTATAAGAGTTCTCAAAAATGTAACCTATATGGAAAGGTTCAAGTACCTTAATTTCTTTTGCTTTGCAAAGGGAAGACTAGGCATATAAGTCTTCCAGTATTTAAATACTTATTATTCAAATGCTCATCAGTTCTTGCTTTGTGTACCAACTAGCTCTGGGCCTAAACAAATTATCTCAAGTAGCAATACAGGATATTTATCTTAGATGCTAGCAAAAAAACCTCTACATACCTAATACGTTAATAGATTGAGCTATTTATGCTGTGAAATCTCCTAGGAGCAGCTCAATAAGTATGTCAGGCATGATTCTTTGAATTCTGCATCTCTTTTGGTATATACACACTGATAAAAGTACCCCTCACAAAAATATGGGGGAATTAAATAAATTAATGGGTTACTTAAGTAAGCATAATTCTACCCCTAAATGGTAAGAAGGTCAGAAGTCTGTCCTGAACACATCCCAGATCTCAAAATTCACCTTTTACTCTGAGGTACAAATGACATGAGTCAATATGCATTTATAAACCTCTTGATGTCAGCAACAGTTCTACCACCCATTTAATGAATTTGGGTGACTAAGAAGTGGCAAATTCAATCAAATTATTTTTATCTAGTGTTTTTTGCATACTGAGGCTAACTCCACGGTTTACATAATATAATCTGAGATTACATAGGTGACTGGGAGAAAGACAGTATAAATGTCAACACAGAGAAGATTATGAACTCTTGGGATTATTTCAGAATCATAAGCGTTGCCTTGTATTATTAAGAACATCCCTGGGGAGAATTTTAGTGGAAGAAATTTCCATTTCTTCTTCCCAAAATTTTCCACGGATTTGTTACATTGAGTTATCAGAAAAAAATGAGTGATTAAAGTTGAATAAAGAATACGTCAATGATTTTTAAACTTGGGACAGAAAACGTGCTTCTTGAAGGTTTTAAAATCTTAAGCTTTTACTTAAGCTTTCTGGATACACTAGATCTCTTACTTAGCCCATTCCTAGATTTAGGGCAGAAGCAAAGGAACAGCTACAGTGATGTCCCCTTTGTGGGCCATGAAGTTCAGGGCTACTCTAATTTAAGAGTATAGTTTCACATTACTTCTGTGCTGATCTAATAAAGAGCTGCTGCTGAAAGGGTCACCCTTGTTTCTCATCTCCCCCATCCCTCCTGCCCCATCTCTCCACCCTTACCTCTTTTTTTGTACCAGCACTGTTATTCATCAGACACCACAGCAGGATAGAGAGAGGAGCTACTGGCAGAAAATTAAATACTGCAGTTCGGTAGAAGTGGTCAGATGAGTAGTAGTGCCAGTTCAAGGAGACGAATGCTCTCTTCAGCAGAAGCTAACCCATAGATTGATTTACCTCTAATGCAAAACTCCCACCCTGCAAGGAGTTATGCCCACCTCTTCTTTTTCCTGCATCTTTCAGTCCTTTCAGTCTGTGGGACCTGCATAAGTAAAGTGCCCTTTTGGGTATCAAAGCATATTGATGTTAGGTTTAAACTATGGAGATACTCTGATAGGATCAAGATATAATCTATATGCAAAGGACTAAGGACAGGTCTAGTTCCAACTTCCAATTTATTTAGGATGCTATTTCTGATCCACTTCCCCAGCTGTAGCTTACTGTCACTCACATGTAAAGAGCAGTCAGGTGATGTTTGAAAGTAACATAGACAACAGAAAAGCATAACATAGCAATATGAAATTATCTAGCTGCTACACTCAGGAAAGCTGTTTATAAAATAACTTCAGCATCTGCAACAGTTGCTATAGTTGTGACTCATTGCAGAATTTTCCTCTGTCCCAGAAACTTTATTTTTTCTATATGCAGGCATTTGTGGCCACAGCACCATGCCAAGAAATTAAAAAATTTTAAATCTTCCCTATACCTTTTCCACTTTTCTTCAAAGTGCATAATCAATGATATGTTGGCCCAGTTTCCAGAATCATGTCAGGATTCTTTCACACTAAAGCAGTCTGTCATTTCCGTAAGAAAGGAAAACAAAAAGATGCCAGCTATTACAGCATTGTGGGTATACATTATTTATTTTAAGGTATTTAAATTATTAATTAGGATAATTCCATTTTTGCAAGAGTCTGTACCCTTTAAAGGAAACAGGTCACATTCACGACTTCAGCAGAATACTGCAGACACTCAGATAAGCATATTGCCACTCAGTTTCTTTCCATAGGACACTTTACAATCACCTTTACATCCCTTCAGAGCGCTAATAACATAACAAGTGACCCAAATACTAGGTCCGGAGAAAAAATACTTTTGCTTTTAAAACTAAGATTCAGGAGCCAAGGTAAGGAGGTACATTGTCAGCCATGGCGTATGATTGCCTTACTGCATAATATCAGCTAGCTACAACTTATATTCTACGCCTTATAGATTACAGTAACAGTAGTTGTATTTCAGTTTTGAAAAGTTCCCTGTATTAAGTGTATCTGTGGTTTAAGACTCCAGGAATCAATAATGCAGCTGGCAACTCTGATACAGTCCAAAAGAAGATGTGAAGGATTACAGCATTTAAGACCTCAGCACTCAAAATGCTGGCTCAGGTACTGTGCGCCTGCATGTCTGACGACTTAATGCTGAAGATGGGTATTTCCCAGATAGCTTATGAGAAAACAGGTTTAGTTTATAAAACTGCTTTCCTTGATTCAACCCCACTGGCTCCCAAACCCCATCACCCAGTCGTCATTGGTCCTCACAGTTCTGTGACACAGAAACTGGGTCACATATTGCCTTTCCTTCTTCTGACTGCGCGATTCGATTGGGAAGAAGAGAAACCGCTAAAACATGTGGAAATCTATGTTACATATTACCTTGCCGAGGCTGCCAGGGCGGTACTACGGCTGTGAACGAGGGCTGTGCCGCGGTGAGAGCAGCGCACACACCTACGGCGTGGAGCCCGGCCCCGGGGACGTCTGGCAGCCCCTGCCCGCTAAGGAGCACCCTCCCAGGGCCCATCGTCCCCGAGGGGCCTCCTCCAAAGCGACGCCCGCCCCCCAAGCCCTCCCAGAGGGACCCTTCCTGCCGGGCCCCGCCGCCCGCAGCCGGCTCCGAGTCCTCGGGCTCCCGCCCCAGCCCAGCTCCTCCAACGGGGACTTCCCTGCCCGAAGGCGCTGGGGGTGGTGCGGGGGCGAAGCGGGGCGGGACGCAGGGGGCTCGCTAAGGCCTCTCTGTGAGCCACTACGCCCGAGTCCTACCTTCCCAGAGGTGGAGACCGCCGCAGCCGGGGCCGCGCACCGGGTTCCCGGGCAGGGAGACTCCCCTCGCCCCTAAACATGATGAGCGCCTTTCCCCTCCCCTCCGCTGCCGGCGCGGCTCGCCCTCCCCCGCCCGCCGGCTCCCGCGCCCCTCGGCCCTGCGCCGCGCCGCCCGCCAGTGGCGGAGGGAGGCAGCCCCCGGCGCGGCCCTGCTCCGCCTCTGCTCCCGGTTTCCGGGAGGGGCCCGCGGGAGCAGCGCCGCGTCCGGCGAGCAGGGCCGAGGGGCGGAGGCGGCCCTCGCCCGTGTCCCCAGCCAGCTGCCCCTGCCGAGCAGGCGGGCGATCCGTGCCACCGCCATGGTGCCTAACCAGCTGCGCCTCTCCGCAGCCGTGAGTGGGGCCCGGGAGGGAGGGACAAAGGGAGGGGGCCCGGCAGGGGCGGGCGGCGGCGCGGCGAGCAGACCTCGGCGGAGGCCGCGGCCTCCATGGCGGCGGGGGTGGGGCCAGCGAAAAGGCCAGGCCGTGCCATTGCGGGGAAAGGGCCCAGCTGCCCTCCCCATGCGGCGGACGGGCAGCGGGGGGCTGTGGTTTGTGTCCCGCAGCCGGCCGAGGCCCGCTCCGGTAGCGGCGGGCCGGGTCTGGCGGGCCGCGCTGCAGGCCGGGCCAGGGCCGGGCGGCTTTCGGGGCACGATAACCGCTTCGGAAGTCGTGTCTGTTTTCAGTGTGATTTTTCTCCGTGGAGCCCCTCAAAGCTCTAATCACTGTCGTGGTCTGCTGGTACCTACCTCTTACTCCTGCTTCTCCTTTCATAGCTGTCGGGCTTTAATAAAGGGGCAGTATCTTGTGAGTGTCTTTTTTCTTTTGGTAGCGGTGTTCACTGTACAATATATGCAAACACTCTTTGTAATTGGTTTTACAAGGAAGAGTAGGCTTGAAGCTAATTGTAGCTACTCTTTTTTTTCTGTCCCCCAAGTGGGGGTGGCAAAGCCTCAAAGCATCGAGGTGGGAAGAGTGTTTTGCAGTGAAGCATACTGACCCTCCCATGGCACCCTTTACCCAGCCAGGCTGGTGCCTCAAGCTGGGTTCTAGGTCCAGTGTTGCCTTCCTGTTACCGAAAATCATAACAAAGAAAAACGTCCAAACCAAATGATAGTTCAGAAAACCGACATTGGTTTATTACAGCACTGGGTGCACGGAGGATGCCTCCTCCTAACATGCACACCTTCATCCTGTACCACCAGTTATTTATACACAAGGTTTTTAATTATTCTGCTTTCTAATACATATGCATTGTTATTCACCTATATGATTGGTTAAAACAGCTTCGCTTGCCATGTAAATTACTACACATGCTCTGTCCCTTGATCTGTTGAAGCGGAGGTATAATTTGGGTAGGTGGTCCTTGAGTTGGTGGTCCTGATCTCCCCCTGCCACCTTTACCCTTCCCCCAGTTACTGCAGATTTTCAATGACTTCATGCTTCTTTCTTGTCAATTCCCCAGTTCTCAGTGCTGATTAGGGAGGATTTTTCTTTTCTATCAGTGTTTTGGAGCTCTTCTTCAAAGGCCCATTTATTAGCCTCTTACAGTTGATTGATAAAAGCTAACACTTTGTTATCTCTTCACGCCTTCTCACCACCAGTAAACTTAGATTAGGGAAACAGTTAGCCATTTCTGTGTTTCTTCAAATCCTGAAGAGGTGTCATCCATAAAAACAGTACCAAGGTTGTCCCTAGAAAAAAAAATACAGGAAAACTTCCCCTTGTGTACAATCTAAGTGCAAAATTCATCATACTAATTAATCATACTAATGTATGATTAAGTGGCCTCTGCTTGTACTGAACTGTTTAAGTTTCCGGTATCTGGTATCACTCAGACACTCCCAGAGTTGTTTGTTTGTACCAAAATGAGCTCTTGGGCCTGTTTTGGGCTGCATCTGGGCTGTGAGCAGACATGAACCCAGACGCGCGTGTGCTGGGCAGATAAAGGAAAGGATGAGAGTGACGCTTGTGAGGGCACTAGGAAGACTAGGGCTGAGGTCAGGAGCCAGGAGCTGGGATTTTGTGTGTAGTTGTTTTGCTTTTTTTTCCCCCCCACTCTCTTTCTCTGTTCTGCTGCATGTTGTGATCAGGAGTCAACATGGACTATGACGTGTCCATTTCACTAGCGTGTATTTATCCCAGTGGAGAGGGTTAAAGGAAGTGCTGTTTCTGGATGCAAACACCTCCTGTAAATGCGGTGCTGGGGAGTCCACGGTGAACTGTGTTGATATGAACACTTGGCATCTCCTCTATCTGCCATCAGCTGCCTACAGTGTTCATACGTTTACTTGTGTGTAAGTTGCCATTTTTTAGGAGCTCTAAGCTATTGGAGTTCGGTTCTGTCTCCCAATTGCTTTGCTAGTAATTAATCAAGATGTTGGAATTACTTAAATGTCAGTGATTTAAAGATATCCCAGAGCATATTGGTACTTTAGTTTTGTGCTTTCGGTTTGTTTTGTTATTTGAGGAAAAAAAAGTTCAAAGTTGTTGCACCAGACAAAACATTCTGTACCATTTAAGTTATGTAGTTTTCACATTCATGTTTTGATAAAATGTTTGGTATTTACCTTACTAGTTTACTAAAAGCAATCTGAGTTTCTAACAAATTCCATCAAAGCAAAGATTACACTGAAGGGTTCATCAAATATTGAAAGTAGTAATTTTAAATTTTCTTGACCATTTTGCATGTCCATATCTATGTATGCCTCTTTGAAAAGCTACTAGGTTGGGCACAAAGCTTTGGTATCTGCCCCTCTCTTACTATAGTTAAGTATGTTTTCCTTATCTGGGTTTGTTGTTTGGCTTTTCTTGTGGAGAAGGCAAGAAATCGGTCTTGAAATTTCACATTAAGGAGGTGTCTGTTTACACTGCCCTTCCAAAACAGAAAGATTCATTTGTGGATGAGATTCCTTGATGAAGTTAATTTTTGTTTTACCTAAAAGTAAGGTCATCTTGGTATCACCGTAAGGCATCGGGTCAGTAATTGTTCAGTCCCAGTCTCCAAGAGTGCCACCCACCCAGCACTGCTGGAGCTGCTGATGTCAAACCTAACTTCAGTACAGTACCTGCCTGTCCTGCTCTTGCCTTCAAAGAAGGAGTGACCTAGAAGTGTCAGGTCATCAGCTGTAGGTTGTACTCTTTTTCACTCTTGATTGTGGTGATTCAGAGGAATGGCTGAAGCTGTGAAGAAGTTTCCTGTTGGACAAGCAGCCTCTTCAGGACCTAGTCTGTAACCATGCCTGCCCTTATATTCACAGCCGTAGCTTTCCAAAAGGTTATCATCAACTTCTGAGAGCCCTTCAGTGTGACTCTGTTGGAGCAGCTTTTCATGCATCTTTTTTTTTATTTGAGTCATTCCTGGGATGAGTTGGGAGCTGATTACTGAGTATGTCTATTTCTTTCCTGGGGCCCATCATCCAAGGGAAACCACTTTGGGAAAACCTCCTTTAATTCGAGCTTTTCTCTTGCCAACTTTTATACTTCATTTGTCTCATGTTGACTTTCATGCACATTGTCTTGGCTTAGACTTGCTCCCCGTTTGAGTGTGAAGGAAGCTCTCAGTATTTGTCTGGGAGGCATTACTTCTGCAATTTAAAATATTCCTGTATCATCATGATATTTTAAAAATTTAGAGGTCAAGTGTAAATATATTTGCTGCACACTCACAATATATTCAGCCTTTTTTAAAGACCACGTAAGCTACATTAGTAAAAGTAGTGACAGACTTGCTATTAGAACCACCTCAGCTGGGAGACCTGCATCTGACCTGTGGATTATCATGTGAGGAGAGAGATTATCATGCTGGGAGGACTTCACACCATTGCTGCTATTTTGCCAGTGCATGAGGCCCACTAACACGAGACACTGCAGACATCTACTGTACTTTTTTTGGTATCTGATAATTTTTGTGTCTCCTGGGAAATAGAAAATGTAAAGACAAGTCAGAAAGTTCTGACTTGTTTTTGTTCAAATACACACGTATACAAGAGCTGTGTCTTCTTCAGAAGAATTCAGGAGTGGAGGAACATTACAGTATTAAAGCAAGGAAAAAAGGTACAGTTTATTATTATTAATAAAAATATTTTTTAAGATAATCACCATCATTGTGAGAAGATCGTGTTTTATGTACTCTGCATGACAAGACACCAGTTGTTGATGTCTGTAGAGAATACAGTTGACTCTCCAGCAAGGCATTTCTGGGAGGCATTTGCATCAAGAGAAGGCACCCCATCAAAATTGTCCTGAAGAAATGTGTCTTTTTTGCATTTTGTTTTTCTCAGGTTTTTGTCTGAAGAGGAATATGATTTTAAGTAATGTAGACATTAGCAAAGCTGAATCAAATACACTGGTTTTCTAACCCAATTTCTTTTCTCATCCACAGTTGAAATACAAAGATACTTAGGAAGTATGTGTTGAACCTTTCCACATGCAGATGTGTAATAACTATCCCTCATGTTTTCATCTCAGCTGTATAAATGTTCCAGTTGTGTAAATGCTTTTTTTATGTTGATGCTAATTTACACCATTCCCAGCTCTGGCTGTTCTCTTCCTGTGCTACCCCTCCAGCTGCCTGGTGTAGCTGGTTGAGGGGCTCTGGATGAACTGGCAGGAAACTTATCTGGGTTAAATAGTCTTTTTCAGATAGGAACTTTGGAACTTTTGTGAGTTGTTTGATCTGGTTCAGTTTCACAACTGTAACTGAGCAACTGGAAGAAAGGTACCAGAGCAGGAGTGGGGGAGTGAAGACAGGATCTACATAAGGGATTACTTCTGCTGAAAGAATTGCATATATAACTGTGCCTTGAACAATGGAGGTGATAGGTCTGAGCATCAGTCAGTGCTTGATTGTTTCATGACATTAAGATTTGGGATATTTTCATTTTCTTAAATACATTCATTTGACATTGTAGTCCCAAAGTGTGTAGAAAAAAATATTTCATGGTAGGAATGTTGTGCTGATTAGATGGTATGTTTTTGCAGGCATATTGTTATTTTGTGTTTTAGTTATCATTTCAATCAGCTTTCCAGCTAACAATGTAATATCTAATGATCTATAATGCCATACCACAGCCCAAGAAACTTCTGTTCTTGTCTGTTTGTTTATAATACCTGTGCATCACTTCTGTCCTCCAGCCCTCTGAAAGAATAGCTCCTGGGGAAGATACCTTTTCTTATATAAGGGAGATTGTTTGAAAGTGAAGACCAAAGATGTTTATCAGTACCTTTGGTTATCTGCATCTATGTGAAGATTAAATATGGAGACATCTGCATCTAAATTAGTTCTATCATCAGCCTGTCAAAAGATCACTTTATCTTTCTTTGCTCTCTGTTACTTGGAATATAAAATATGCATTTCCTGTTGAATTTGGTTCAGTTTAGATGTGTGAGAATTTACACTTGCTCCCTTGCTCTCTGTCTTTCCTTCTTTATGTATGATGGACAGTACCGATTTCTAGTTATACTGTGTGCATAGTACACCGACAGGTATATTGACTTTGTTGTCTATTATTTTCAGGGACGTGGCCATGGAGGCTATGATTCTGATTTTAGTGATGAGGAGAATGGAGAGAAGTCTGTGCAAAAGACTAAAAGGTAATGTAGTGCAGAATTAACATTTCACATTATGTACTTTGTGCAAATGGCCTATACTCTGTATAGAAGATTACGCTGTGGTATGTAAAGTTTGGTGTTGAAATTGTTTTTGAAAAATCATTCTCTTTGGTTCCTGCATCTCCTCATGTCAAGCTTGCCAAAGCATGCAGTCTCCCAGGCGCAGCTGATTATGATCCATTCTGCCATGTCCATCTGGTGTCTATATACCCCTCAGTTCTTAGAGCAGACTGTTTCACTTTTTTGAGCATTACTATCAACTGCTGGGGTTTGGCTGTGCTGTTCACTGTGATCCATCAGGACATGTGGATCTGCTAAGAGAGCAAGGCAGAAAAGGCCAAGTGGCAGCAGGCTTTGTAGATATAAAACATCTGCTTGGAGGAAGTGAAGAACTGATGTTACTTGTTTATTATTTAATTTGTGAAGAGACCTGGGAATTGGTGAATTGTGTCTTACTCAGTCCTTGAAATGTAACTACAAATCTGTTATTTGA